>OMPJ01020751.1:0-16369 GCA_900312935.1 Carapus acus
AGAATATGTACGGGATAATGTACGCGTCGGAGGTCATTGTTGCTTGATAATCACCGAGAGGTGTCCCCACCACCCGACGCGAAGCGTCTTACCCACGCATCGAAAGTTTCATGCTTCCCAAATATGCTGAAAATAATTTTTAAACTGCTCATGTTTGTTCCGTGACGAAGCGTGACGCGGGCAGTAGTACGTAAACAATCCGGAGTGGAACTAAACGCTTTGGCGCGGATTGATATGAATGCAGGAAGTTCAACTCTGAGTCACTGATTTCACAGCGGTCCGTTATTGATAGTCGAGCGGTCATTATACGAAAATAATGACCGCTCACGTGACCAATATCGGCCAATCAGAACCAAGCATTCACACAAGCCGTGTAATAAACGAAAATAATGACCGCTCACGTGACCAATAACGGCCAATCAGAACCGAGCATTCACACAAGCCGTGTAATAAGTACAAGATATTGAACAGGGTCATGACTTGATATAGGGTAAGGTAATTACTGCCACAGAGATCTACAACATGTCTCAGGGGGCCTTTGCAGGAAAGCCTCACAGCCCTCTACCCTGCCGTTTCCACCAGCTGTGAAGAGCTGGTGGATGCCCTAAGCTATGCTCATTCAGAGCCATCCTCAGGCATCTGTGGGCCAATTAAGAGATGTACACACCATAAATTGTCCTAGACAGACATACTAGAGAGAGACATCCAAAAGCCATCCTCTAGATGCTCAGACCACCTCAGCAATGTGGAAAAGCTGCTTGTCCCTTGACGGTCCTCACATAACCTCTCTGGCTGAGCCCAGGCACCCTTTGGATGAAACTCATTTTGGGCTTCTAGCACTTGCTATCTCACTCAGAAAATAAATTGACTGATAAAGCTCTGCTTTCAAATTCAGCCCTCTCTCACCACAACAGAACTGCTTTTTGTAGTATTGCTGCCAGAGACACCATGCAAATCTTTACGTTCATCTGTCGTTCTACTATTCCATCACTCATGAAGAATACCTTGAGATACAGGCAAGACTTTTTCCTGACATAGAGTGAAGGAGAGGACAGAAACTCCAAAGCACTCCAACAAGGAATAAGAGCTGTTACATTGTTCCAAAGCCCAAACAAAAAGCATACTCCTCTCCTCAATCTGCAGCTCAGCTATCAACCTGACTTTCCAGTTGAACCTTTCCAGAGAAGTGGGATTTTCCAAATTTTGCAACACATTCCTTGGTCCTTCTTTTTAACTTTTTATAATGATAATAATATAATTCAAGCTTTATTGTCATATGCACAGTACATAGAAACAACAAGTTTCCCTGCACAATGAAATTCTTACTTGCTGCCCTGCACGTAGAGAACAAGCACAGGGCTAGCAAACACATCGCCTTGAGGGGTGCCATGCTGGTAGGCGCGTCGGCATTAGGGGTCTTGCCTAAGGACCCCTACTGGATGTTCGTCCTGATTGGGATTTGAACCCCTGTCTCCCGTGTCACAGTCAGTGCACTATCCAGCTCTTTAAACACTTGATAAGAAATTACAGTAAATTTCACAATTTGTAACTGAACATGTGCAACATGTGCCACAAGTATATTCAGGTGTCTCCAACAGCTGAAAATGTTTGAGCCTTGAGCTTAGCCAACTACACAATTTTGGTAACCACCATGCAGGTTTGACACCCGAAACCATGCAATGTTGTATAGGCGTGTCAGAAACACGACAATCATAGCCCGTAGACACCCCTCAAGTGCCCAGAGCGGATCTTGTCCACCCCAAGGGCTCCACCCTGAGGGAGATGTTTCAATACCGCTTTGACTTTTGCGCCTAATTGTCCACCCCTAATTATCCACCGATGATTACTGGCACCAACTCGCACCTTGCTGCCAACGCTCAACAAAAGCTGATTTGAACAACACCCATTTGGGTTTAAGGTCCCTCTCTACCCACATGATGTGGTGAAAGCTCTGCCAGAGGTGTGAGTTGAAAACCATCCTGATAGAGTCCTCATTACCAGGGGGAAGCATGCCCCCGACGGCATAGTCACAATGGTCATTAGAATGTACAGAAATCTTCGCTTGCATTCTCTTTGACTGGCTTGGCTCAAGGCTGAAACATTTTCAGCTGTTGGAGACACCTGAATATACTTATGGCACACGTTGCAAATGTTCAGTTACAAATTGTGAAATGTACAGTAATTTTTTATCAAGCGGATAAACAATTAGGTGTGCGTGCGTGCGTCCGTGCATGCTTGCTTGCGTGTGTGTGTGTGTGTGTGCGCGCGTCTGTGTATGTGTAAGGCGTAAATCATCATTTCATGTTGGTACAATCTCTCACCTTTTCTCCTCTCATAAGATGAAACACTGATTTTAAACAGCAACAAAGTTACTTTTACTGCCGTGTCGACAGGTTTTTCAGAATAACAAAGATTTGAATAACTCTTATCATATTTGATTTTTTTTGAACAGCATATTCATTCACTGTATTCAGTTTAAGTACACTAGCCCACTTGCTCTTCATTGCTTTTTTGTGTATGGGATTTAACTGTCAAAATGGTACCAAATTAAACAGCAATTAATTGTGTCGGTTCTTTATTTTATGTGTGCAGCACAGCACTAGTAACTTTGACTATATATTAACAAAATGGGTGTGTAACCGAAATATTAAATCAACCTTTCTTTCATAATATGATGATATGATGTGTTCTTACTTGTACGATGTGATTGTACAACATTTAAACCACGTAATAGAGGTGATTTACTGAGCTTTTTTCCCAGGTTGTGTTGAGGCATGGTCACATAATGCCGAGTATATAGATATCACTGTGCTGATATTAATTTATCCTGTTTTCATCTCATCTCACACTTGCGCTGGATGGCTTTTTGACGGTGACTTTGGCTTACTTGCTGAAATGGGAACATTTCTTGTGAAAGAATAAATGTCATATCCATCCGGAATGCTTTGCTTAATTTCTGATGTTTTTTTTTTCATAAGACAATTCCAAAAAAAAAAATGAGAGTGTAGTTGCCAGTTTTTACCTGGCCTTGAGATGTCCCTTGAATGCATCTTAAGGGATGCTTGGGATAGCAGTTGCCTCTATCTCAAATGTGATTGTTTGCTGCCATCCTGGGGCTGCAAGTCATTAGCTGACAGTGGGTTTTCAACTGTCTTCTGAGAGTTGCTGATGAGGGGGAGGGAAGTTTTGCCGCGCGCGGCGCTTCAGAGCGAGTGCTTGTCACTTTGAAAACTGTTGCACTTCTGCTGTAAAATCATCTCTGTAAAACCAGATAAAGCACTTATTACCCTCTCCCTCTTTTCCTAAACAGGGTTTTTGCACAACAGTATGAGATACCAAATGGTGGATAGCCTTACAAACAGGTAGGCCACACACATTGACACAGGTATGATAACATGCACACATCTCCCTCAGAGCAGTGTGCAGCTTAAGCGTCAGTGATGGAGGTGTTGAGTGATAAAGGATTGTGGGTTATAGTGAGTGGGGGAGGATGCTTGTTTCATCGATCAATTTGACCTCAAGATCCACGGGGGGAAATCTGTCTCTTTCAGATGTTCATTCAGTTGGTCTGTTTCTCGGGTGTGAATTCTGGCATTGTGACAATTGTCACAACTGACAGGGCACACGCGCTTCATGTTCAACTTGTGTGGTTCTTGTATAGTCTCGTGCCTCAAGTTGGACTTCTGCTTTTACAATACTAAGAAGCTCTATTTCAGAGCTCTGACATCAACCCCACTGCTTGTATGATGCCTGCTACTGTCACTGCAGTTGATACATCAAAGGTTGAGTACTCTTACCACCACCGTTACTGCCACTACCATGTAACTTTCTCCGCTGTGGTTTTCTAGCCTCTATAGATTCACATGGGTGTCATTGTGCCTGCCTGCTAATTTTGGATACCAGCACATCCCCTTTCTAAAAGTGTTGAAGAGAGGTAAAAAAAAAAAAAAAAAAGAATGGCCTGGAGAAAGACAAACATTTTCTTCTTACCCCAGTTTGACCTTGTATGATGCAGGATGTCATTTTGAGTTTTATTCTGGCAAGAACGGAGATATCTAATTGTGCATAGTCATGATCAGCATTTTTTCCGGCAGACATCCTTTCATCCCCCCTCTACCTTCTTCATCCCTGCATCTGGTAGCAGTTTGGTGAAACATGCTCCCATCAGCCTGAGGAACCTTAAGAATTTCCTGTTGTGCCTGAGACAGAGAAAGAAGTGGAGGAGGAGACGAAGGGGTACTGACTGAGCCAATGAAGGAAACCAGCAGTGAGAGAAAAAGAGAGAGAGAGAAACGTTGCAATGGAGTGATAGTGAGGGAAGGAGGGTGGGAAGTTGTGTGAAGGCTAAATACATTTACATCTGGTTGTGATTAGAGTGACATAGAGGCTGATGGTGAGAACGGAGGCACTAGGACTTTTATGTTTGGCACTTTTGCGAGTATGTAGTCGTTGACCTATTTTCCCTCATCCTCACTGTACGCATCTCTGTATTAGACAGAGAGAGAGAGAGAAAGTGTATTTGAAGTTTTAGGACTTTCTATTTATTTTATAATTGGATCTGGTTACAATGCTTAATGGTTATAATACCCAAGCTTAGTAAAACTACAGTCAAAGGCCTGCACAGGAAAAACACTGACAAGGTGAATAGAAAGTAATAATAATAATTCAAGCTCTATTGTCATATACATAGTATATAGAAACAGGTTTCCTTGCACAATGAGTTCCTGCCCTGCAGGTAGAGAACAAAGCACGGGGCTAGCAAACATGTCGCCTCGAGGTGCGCCATGCAGGTTAGAGGTACCTATGAACAAGGTAGTTCTGCAGGTAGGCATGTCGGCATCAGGGGTCTTGCCTAAGGACCCTTACTGGATGTTAGCCTTGACTAGGGTTCAAACCCCTGTCTCCCACGTCACAGTCAGTGGTCTTAACCACTGCACTATCCAGCTGCCCGAGAGCGATAGTTTTGCAATTACTATGACTCATTTGTCATGGGGAAATGACTGTGTCTCTCTGTGGCTAATATTTTGGGAGAGAGGTGAGGTGAGGTGATTTTACCTTATATTGTTTAAGCCACTGGTTCTCAACCTGGGTTCGATCAAACCCCAGGGATTCGGTGACTCAATCTCAGGTGTTAGATGGAGGTCAAGACACACCCGACTCATATGCAGAAGTCACACTAATTTGCAGTAAGCATTCCTTATTATATTTTTTTAGAGTATTTTTGTTTTTGTGAGTGAAAATTATTTTCCAATGGGTTTATTATTTGAACACAGTGACATTGATGCACAGTTCATTTTGTGCACCAGTAAGCTATATATCTACGTCTTGTATTTGAACAACATCACATTTTATTTTTCGAACTAAGAAGAGTTTGGTGAGTGCGCATTTGAAACTGGTGGGGTTGAGTACCTCCAACAAGGTTAAGAACCACTGGTATAAACATTAATTCAACTTTATTTTTTTCCCACTGAATATACAAAGAATTCTACAAATGTGTAATTGGATAAGCTGCCAGTCATAGGCCACATTAGTTTTTTTTGCCCAGGCATTGTTGCAGGTCAGAATGTACAAAAGAATTCAGCAGTGATTATACTGTATATAACAGATGCACTCAATACATACAAAGGTCTTGTATCTTGTATCCAACATGAATCAGAATTCATATATGCCTGTTTCATAGGTTTATGCTGACACAATTTGTGACTGTTTTCTGACAGCCATCACATCAATCACTCAAATAATGACACATTTAGAATACAGCACACTTAAGGGCAGGACATCAGGACTGACTGGACTTAGTGCTTACTATGTCATCGTGGTTCTCCTTACTGGTTATTTGCAGTAATAACAGGGTCAGTATTCTATCGTTATTGGGCTCATGATGGTCCGGTGTTATGATCACTAAAGTTCACAACAAGGTGAAATTCGTGGCCTAGCACAAGTTATACCTGTGAGGTCATCTGTCTTGGGAAACAACTTAAGTAAGTCCATACACCCATTCAGTTTTTTTGCAGTAGCCTGTCATTTCAATGACAAAGCCATTGACTGTTATTTTCCCAGCAAATAGCAATATTCACCGCATCATTAAGGCCTCAAGCAGTGAGTCCTCTTGGTGTAGCTATTGCCCACATTGAGGCCTCAATGACTCTTGGGGCTTTATTTTCCCATCACCATAGCCACAATGTATGTTGTAGAGACAGTGGCTCTGCCTACGGAGGCCGAGCTGAAGTTGCTGGAGATGAAAATACTGGTAGGAGCAGCCAAATATGTCGTATTGACCCCTAAGCCTTTGAGCTCACAGACCTGTGCCCTGGTACATGATGAGTTTAACATGGGTGCAGAGCAATAAATATGTTTCAAATGAAAACCTACCAAAATTTTCATCTTAGATAGCTAAGACTTGTAATCGTAAACTTGCCTTATCAAGCATCAGTGTGTGTTAAAGGCAAAAAACATTTAAGGAGGAGCCAGCATGTTGGAGGAACACTACAGAGAGGGTTCATGGATGAGGAGAGAGGGTTGTATAGCTTTATCATCTGCAAGGGATACGAAGGATTGGAGGTCAGGTCCCATCAGCTATGGAGAGGGAAGAAGCCGAAAAAAGAAGAGGAGGAGGTCTGTAGTTTGAACGGTTGTCAGTTGACATTTCTGTATTCTGGTAAGTTTCTTTTAGAATGTTTCTTTTAATGGGGAGCATGAAAGTAAGATTTGAAATCTAACAATATTGGAACAGAGTAGAGATGTCCCGATATTAGCATAAAAATTTTATATCGGTATCGAATTTTTTTGCTTTAAAACTGATAAAAATAATGCTTGCGTCACACCGAAATAGTGCCTATGCGCTCATGTAGCGTTTACCGGCGCACCTCATCAAGCTGCGTCTGATATATCGGTAACGGCCAGTATCTGTATCGGTAATTAAGAGTTGGACAATATCGGCATATCAGATATCGTCAAAAAAGCCAATATCGGACATCCCTAGTACAGAGTGTTTAAGCCACCCTTAACCCATTCTTAAGTAATCAATGAAAGCATCATCCTCTCTCTCATTATTGCATAATTACACCGCATAGCTGTACCTCTAAGCAGCTTTAGTGCCTTGTTGAAACAGTTAAGCCTCTCATTGCAGTCTTTTGTAAACTGTCTCTGATTCTTATCTATCATCTGTGCACCTGGAGGGGGTACAATTGCATCACATAGGGTAAAATGTACCCAACGAGTCTCCAGTGTCCCACTTTCTACACAAACACATGCAATGACTTAGTTTGAATAAACAGTATTAAAAAAAAGACATATTTAGCCATTACATTATTTAGCCATCACATATCCACATTCAGGTAATTTATTATGAAATTACTAACAAGTGTCCTTTCTTCCAGGCTATCAGGCTATTATCATGATGGCGACATATCTTTTGCTCTGTCCCCTGACCTAAGTGGACAGCACTAAGTGTTAACAACCCTACAGGGGTCCTTTGATTCAATTCCTAAGGCAGGGTGGGGCCGCTTCTGGTAGGGCGGGAGAAGGGGGTGGAGTCAGCCGTGCCAAGGATTGAAGACTTTGAGAGGGTCCAATGAAGGCTTCTCTGTCGGCAGGGCCAAAACTGTTAAAACGTAAGGACATAGCATAATTTATATCACATTCCCATATCTCAAATTTTGGTGCGTACATGTGGAATGTGTTTTTTTTCTCCCCATCACCAAACAATACATGTGCCTTGTTCATAACATACAGAAATACAGACACATATTCAATTCTGTACTCTTAATGCCCCTCCAGACATTGGATACTCAATTCTATATTTGAATGTAATACAGCAATGTAGTTGGGTATCTTGTCAGGAGTCTCCAAGCACGAACTAAACGCAGAGCAGGGATGTGTTTAGCGGTGGTGTTTAATTTCAAAGTCCTGGAACTGGAATCAAGAACCGGGCAGTATCAAGAACAGGTAAGCAGGCATCAAGAACCCATCATGGGCAAAAACAGGCCCGGAACATGAGGCAGACAAGCCTCCAGAACCCATCAAGGGCAAAAACAGCCAGAGAGACAGGTACCAATAACACTCAGTGACAAAAACAAACAAGCATTGAAAATAGTCAATGTTTTTTCAACTAACGTTGGATCATTTTGAGCTGCTGAATCCAAAAATGACATCCATTTCTCTCAATCTTACTGCATGACATGGTGTACTTTCTTTTGTGTGTCCTTGCAAGAGTGAAAACGAAATACTTAGTAAATGACTTGCATACCATGTGAAGCACCCATGCTCTATGGTGGTCACCAAGTTTAATACCAAAAGATGCATGGTAAGCACGCTTTATAAAACATGTGTCTAGATTCCTGTTAGGAATAATGGTGTATTCACTGCAGATGTCGCAGAACAAGTCAGGTTTATTTTTGCAAGATCTTCTAGTCGAGGCAATTTCGTTCACATGAATATGCAAAAAAAAAACAATTAGTCATGAGTTTGAACATGCAAAATCTCCAGAATGTGTTAATATAAATATAAAATAAATATAAAGAAATATCTATATAAAGAAATATAAAAGAACTTTGCATCGTATGCTGTGAAAATACCTGGACATGTTAACTAAAACGTCAAAAAACAAATAAGTAGCTTAATTCAGAAAGTTGACCTGATTGAGCAAAACCATTGTCATGTTTGGATTCAGCACATCACACACATAACAGCAAGAAATCAGCAAGCATCTGGCCAACCATTGTTACAAAGTGTTCAAGTCAACCCTGCAAGAGGGAAACAGAAAAACCCCTCCTCCTGGCAGGGGTTAATGACAGTGGTCATGAGCAACAACAGTATGACGTGTTTTGCCAAAGAGGCGTGTTGTGTATTGCATTGGGCAAAGACAACATGTACGAATTGCACGTATTGTACTGCGTTCGCTTGAGGTTGGAGATGGGTACTCAACTGCTACTTCATGTGACATAGTCAATTTGAAGTGAATAATAATGAAAAATCATTAATTGTAGTGTATCATTATCATTAGTAGTAGTGCTACTACTAGTAGTAATAGTAACAGTTACTTAATATATTGTAATTATGATTGTAATAACTATTTTGATCTCTGCTTTCTCTGAATGCCCATTCATGAGAATTACACTCAACAATATTTGATATACTGTATCTATATCTATTTGATGCAAGTTTCCTCTTCATTGTGGAAGTGTACCACATATCAGATACCAGAGTCATGACTGCAGAAATAACTCCTCCTTTTGGTTTTCAACAACGATTTCAACGTCATCATCCTTTTCTTCCGATTAAAGTTAATGCTAGTCAATGCAGAGGTCGTATACTGTATATCTCTTGCAATTTCTCTCCCACAAAATAGTACAGCTGACGCTGTGTTAAATACAGTCTGGCAATAGGGTCAGACAAAACAATCAATCAACATACCGTAGGCACTGTAAGCACAATACTGTTGATTAACCGGCAAAGATCCTTGCCTTGTAAAAAGGGCAGAGTAGCAGACAAGCTCTGCCTCCCTGTCACAGGAACACCAATCCCCACCATCTCTGGGAAGCTGATTTAGAGCCTGGAAATCTCTTCGACAGCAGTATCAAGGGTTCAGCCTCCATCAAGAGAACCTGTTAGGTGCTAGATGGTTTGCTGAAGGATGTCGCCAAGATGGGCCTGCCAGGGAAATTCAAGCAGCATTCAAGACTTGCAGGAATTGGAGAGCAGATGCTGCAGTTGTACTGGCAGAGTCACAACCACGCCATCGAGTCCTGGATGGAACAGTGGCCAGAGGAAGGGCAGGACTAGGAACTATCCCATGCCTCCCTTGACAAAGCTCAGGGAAAGGAGTGGAGGAAACTAGTCAAGACTGAGGTGAGAGCATTCTATTCTATTGTGGTCTATTTATGTTTGTATTGGCAATTCAATCTGACATGAACTTTCCAGTATGCTGTTGTGCAACGAATTATCGTTATACAGTGGTGCCATAATAATAATGATAATGATGTTGTTTACCGTTCCTCAGTCTCAGTCTCTTCCTGCACTTCTCCATCCATTGAGGCCTCTGTGTGCTCTGCTGTGGTGTTGTCATCCTGCTCTTCATCACCCCTCAAATAATATCCTGGAGGCCAGCGCAGCTCACCACTCTCCTCCTGCCCATTCTCAGTAGGCTCAACAACAATGGAGGGAAGACGCTTTCTCTGGTAGAAAAACTCCTCAGGATAAGGTTCATCATCTGTTGTAACTTCAGGAAAAATCTGATGGGAAAATGCCCCAATAGAGTCATGTATAGACAGCAAATATCAAAAACACACTCATTCACTCCCTGTGTATTTCTATCCAGCTAAACCTAATCCTAATGTTTCTGTATACAGTATACACATTATTTACTGTGTGTGTAATGGCATAGGTGACAATATTCTCAGATTTCCATTTATTGTGATAAACCAGAGGGTGAGAGAGATGTTTTTATGTACCTGGTAGGCTTTGCTGCCCCGTCTTTGGCCAAGTTTCTCCTCCATGGGTGGATCTACTTGACTGAAAATGGTGTCAATACCAGGTATGAGGACATGCACTCTCATACCCCATACCCAACCCCCCAACCCCCACACACATACGCTTGCACGCTTGCGCAGGCACGCACGTGCACACATACAATGAGAGATGAAGGACTGCCATTGGCATTCGTACAACAAAGACATTTCAGGTGAACCTTGAGACAGTCTAATTAATCATTGGAAAAAACATTGTGGTCATTTAAGCTCATTAATACTTAACACGTTGAAACCTTGCATCAAGTGTTGTGCATTTTTCCCATGGGAAAATCAAATACAACCTATATCTGTGCAAAAATTGGAGCGAGGTTGTCATAGCAGGTTATTCAGAAAGCAAGAGTAACTGCATAGTGCAAAGGTTTTTGAAAATCACTTTCAGCCAACATGAGATAAAACTTAATTGCAACCTAGTTTCTGACTGAAACTTGTATTCACGCTTTTTTTTTCTTTTTGAACCCTTTACAGTCCTGCTGTTAGAAACATACAATATTAACAACCTATACTGTATGTTGCAATCTGTTGGTCTTAAACTGCAAGTAAGCACTTAATGGTCTGACAGGATTGGACAATAAGTGACAGTTTGTGGAAGGACAGTGGAGTGACCCAGTGCAAAAGACTCAGAATATCTCTGGCTATAAATAGTTTTATGGTCAGCAAGATAGTAACCCCCATATGTCAAGGGTGTTTTAGCTTGGACCACCTTAGAATATAATCACAAAAGCTATTTGTAGCTAGAGTTGGCACGAAAATGACCAATACCTGACTATGGGGCCAGTATTGGGTCTCTTGGAATATATCAATTTCTACATCTTCCACTGAATAGATGCCCAATCCTGAGGAGCTGGAGAGTTCAGGTAAAAGGAACAGTAATTTCATGTGTCATAGAGGTGGCTGAAAACATGCATGAGGCATGTTTTCAGCACAATGCTCAGAGATTATTTCTATAGCATAAAGAAAAATAAATCAAGACTTTGTCACACATTTTTCAAAAATTTACCTGTGTGATTCAGGAATACAGCTCATCTTTACTTGAAACCGGAAAAAACTCAATATAGACCCATTGACCAAAATGGATGTTTCCTTCCACAAAGAGGCGGTTTCAATGTTCTATTCCCTGATGTCACACCCTGTCACTCACTTTGCTTTTGTCTATCCACTACTTCATGCTGATGCAGTGTTCTACACTGCCCACCTGCACCTGTACTTTCCCAGTGTCTCATACAATGACGCACTCAGTGCCGCAGTCACACAGACGATTAAGCCTGCTTAGTGCCATCTTCAATCAGCCACAAAGCTTAGACATAACGCATGAGTGTGCACCTTCAAAACTACAGATTAGCTGCTCAGTAGCCTCTGTTTTGGGGATTTCCTCACATTCATTTTCTTTGTTCTGGACATTCTCTTAAATCTGCAAATTTAAAACTGAAATGTCATTCCCATTTGGGTGTATCATGATGTGCCATGTAACACAGATATGGAATGGTTTGAGCTACAAATTCCAAAGCAGATGAAAACAACATTTTCATCGGGATGTCATTTCCACAAATAACAATGCACATACACAGTTTCCATTGCATACTCAGAATTTTATGACACAACGCTCGCTAACAGCTAGCTGGTTCCGTACCAAGGTTCGGGAACCAGAGGCAAATATGAATTAACATACAGTATGTGAGTGAGGCAAGCACATGACATACGTCAAAAGCAAGTCATGGACAGATGTGACCGAGAGAGTCCGGTCTTATTCCAAAATAAAACATTGTTCAGAATCAGATCATACATAAAAAGGAAATATCCTTAAGGTAGTATCCCTCCTTGCGTCCCGGTACCTATTGACCCACGGACTGGTACTGTTCTGCGGCCCAGGGGTTGAGGACCACTGGCCTACGTGGTCTTGTCTAGTTGTTTTCTCCTCTATCTCCTCCATTTCAGAAAATAAAGGCTGTCCAGACTGTTGAGCACATGTTTACCCTGATGTATAAATGGCCCTTGGCCCATTTCATGTTTGCCCACAGGTCCTCATGCAGCCTTTACTCCAATATCTCAATTTTTCAGGTGCTGCTCATACCAAGAGCGTCAAGGTATTTTGCTGACTTCCAGCCATACAATAGCGCTTACACACTCTATGTCTGACTGCCATGCTGTCTTGCTCCCTTCATCATCCAGCCTCATCATCCAATCACCTGCAGTGAGGTCCATAGCTGATGAGGCACTGACTATTTCAGAATCACATTTACACATATATGAACCCACCATTGCAGCTCACTCACCATTTGATTGGCAATACCTATGACAATGGAAAGAGACAAAAAGAGGGGAGACACTGATCCACCCACATTTATTGTTATGTGTGTATCTTTCGTCTCTCTCAAGATAAGATGGCACCAAGGTTGCTCTCTTTATTATTCTTTTTATTGTCTTTTTCTCATCTCCATTTCCCACTTCTCCATGATTTTAAACTGACAAAACCACCCCCTTTTCAAGCATGATTATCATAGTGCTCAAGTTGGGACTTTGTCCTGTAACAATGTCTTGTCTTGTCATTTTGTGTTTGATTGTGTAAAGTAACTCTCCTCTCATCTCAGGTCACTTATTCATCATGTGTCCTTATCTGACTGTGCCTTAAGTGTGGTCGCCTGTTCCCTATTACCTCTTGTTCAAATAGTCTGCATCTCCCTGTCTTGTGCCAGTGTGTTTGTCTTTGTGCGTTCTTGCCAGCTCTACATCACGATTCTTGTCACAGCCTTGTCTGAATTTGTGCTGTTCCTCCAAGTGAGCAGTTTCAGCTGAAGGTTATGGTTCATTTCAGAATGGACAATAAAGACTATTTTGATCGAACCTGCATCTGCAGCCTGCGTCCTTGCCCGGTTGTGACGCAGATGCCTTTACAGGGAAGCGCCTGTTCTGGATGTTTGAAGGAAGACCTCATAGAGGCGCCTGAGGCACTAGGCAGATGTCTGCTCTCTGTCAAAAAGGAAGGACAAGCTCTCCTACAAGAAAACTGAGACATACGAGAGTCTACCAACCTGTCTTCGATTGAGACCTTGTTCACCAAACACATTCCTGAGAGCAGGCTCTGGCCGCCCAGCTTCCAGCTCCTCTGAGGTGACAACAGCACGAAGATTTCTAAGAAAACAAAGGGCACCCTATTACATGTGAATGGCGGTTGGTGTGTAAAAGCCATGACAAGTGGGCCTCTTAGTGTATCGAAGCTCTTGTGTCGGTCCAAAGCCCAGGTAAATGGTGTTGGTTACATCTGAGTGCGTCTGGATGGCCTCCGGCATAAAACATGTTCAACAAGTAAATATGTGAATCCCAAAAAATCACCGCCTCTGGTGCTTTTGGATGACTAGGTGCCATTGGAAATTATGCCTCTGTTGGTCATAGACAGTAGAATTTAATTCAGTTCTATTCAATTCTATTGTATGGTGCCAAACCATGACAGAAATTAGCTTCCCAAGGAGCTCTCCAAGATAAAACAGGTAAAGACCAAATTCTTTTAGAGTTACAGACAGAGATCCAACATTCCCCCATTGGCAAGCACATGGCAACGGTTGCAAGGAACCTTGGGCAGACCCAGCTGCAAGCTGGGGGCCATCTGCCTCGACTGCTTGGGTTGAAAGAGAGAGATAGAGAGACAGAGGCAGAGACAGGTATAAAGATACACAGCAGCATAACAAGGTTTAACCATAAGCTTTGTTGAAAAGGAAACTTTTATGTGTACTCTTAATGTAGCGAGGATGCCCGCCTCCCAAACTGAAACGCCAAAATGGTTCCATGGGAGAGGAAGACTCTTCCCCCCACTCCACTTCTACAGATTCTAGGAATCACAAGTAGCCGTGCGTTCTGGGATTGCAGGCCCTGGCTGGATGATGAGGCACCATCAGCTCTTTCAGATATGATGGTGCCTGATCATTAAGCGCCTTGAAGGTGAGGAGAGGAGGTTTGCCCCTTTGGAGGCAGCAACAGAAAAGGATTAGTAAGGGTATACAGGTGAGGATACGGACACTAAATTTAGGTACAATGACTGGAGAAGGAGGAGAGCTAACTCAGGATGATGGAGAGAAGGAAGGTACGGTAGATACATTCTTGGCTCAGGAGACCAGATGAAAATGTAGCAGGCCAAGACCATTGGGGGGAGATGCAAACTGTTGTATTATGGTGTAGATGAGAGAGGAATCTGGTGGGAAGTATCTTCAATGAATGTTTTGTGAATAGATTGACTGAGGAAAGGAGAATCATGAACAAGCTAATTAGCTTGAAGCTAGAAATAGAAAGAGGATGTTGACTGTTACGTGCATGCTCCGCAGACTGGATGCATGCCTGAAGAGAAAGAGGATTCCTGATGTAGTTGATGCAGTTGCAGAGCGTCCTCAGAGGTGAAAAACTGGTCATTGGAGTAAAACTCAATGGGCATGTTTAAGGGGTGGCTAGGAGGTGTTGGGTATGGTGATAGAGAGGGGGACTGGGATTGACAAATCAGAGTAGATTTTGCAAAGAAGAATTTAAATAGTAGCAGTCAACATACATTTTCATAAGGGGTAAGAGCACAGTGTGACATATAAGAGTAGAGGAGGATGCACATAGATTAAATGCAATATAGAAGATTCAACCTGATAGAGGTAAGAGAATGTAAGGTAGTGCCACGAGAGTGTAGCAAGGCAGCATCAACTGGTGGTGTGTAGGATGATCCTCGTCACTACTGAGAGGGAGAAAGTGATGGCAGAGACAAGGATTTAAGTGTGGAAAGGTAGGTAGGTAGGTACCTTATTGATCCTCAATTCTGCAATCCAGAAATATAAAGGCCCCCGCAGCTCAGGTTGATAGACAAGGTAGAAGATACTAAAACAAAAAAAGAAGAAAAGAAAAAGAAAAAAATGCAGTACACACTAGGCAGTAAGGAGCAACTATTATTTTAATCTTTTTTATTTAACAATAAATTTTAAATAATTTAAATATTTAACAATATACAATTTGCACATATTAAGGATTCACCTGACAATATACAGTGTACAACACACTACATTTTGTTACTTATCGACAATTTGTCACCTATCAATATGATATATTATTTCTCGATATGGTAGAAGATAGTATATGTATTATCGTGAGAGTACAGTTATACTGAGACTATGCACCATGAGAATGTTTATTGAACTGGGGTGTGTAACGGAGATGACGTCTGTCTGGGCAGGAGGAGGTGGTGTGAATAGTGTGTGGTGTTGTGGGCAATAGTGATGTGTCGGTCGCGAACGAAACGGCTCCGAGAGCCGGCTCGTTGTCATGAACGACGGGACCCGGCTCCTGATTGGACGGGAGCCGGCTCTTAATTGTGAGCCGCTTCGCGTCCCCCCCCCCCCCCCCCCCCCCCCCCTCTCTCTCTCTCTCTCTCTCTCTCTCTCTCTCTCTCTTTCCCTCTCTCTCTCTCTCACTCCCCTCAAGCCGCATTTGATTGGCCGATATGTGTGGTGTCGTCTCCGTGTCTGCGCTGAGCAGAGGGGGGAGGGGCTGGAGTCACACACACACACAGTTGCACAGCACGCAGCGAGCTCATGCAGGAGGGAGGGAGGGAGAGGAGGGAGGGAGAGGAGTTACGAGGGAGAAAGAGAGCAGGTCCCACAACGCTGCAAGAGGACAGGAAAGGTGAAAAGATGAGCGATAATAGGAAAGGGAGCAAAATTAGGACTCACTTTTATATTATTGACAATTCCAAGGCAGAATGTAGGGTCTGCAAGGCAAAGATTTCTAATAGAGGTGGCTCCACAAACAACTTGCACAGGCACATGAGAACTGTCCATCTGGCAGGTCAATTAGAGGAATAAATCAAGCAAGTGATGTCA
>OMPJ01020752.1:0-47160 GCA_900312935.1 Carapus acus
GGAGGAGAGAGGGGAGAAGAGGAGGAGGGGGAGGAGGAGAAAGGGGGGGAGGAGGAGGAGAAGGGGGGGATAGGATAGGAGGGAAGAGAGAAGGATGGGACGAATGCAGCGACGCAGATGCGCTCCTCCTGCACGCTCGCACGCCCACGTCACACATACCATAACACGTGTGTGTGTGGGTGAGAGAGGGACAGAGAGATAGACGGGGTGGGGGGTGCGAGAGAGAGAGAGAGAGAGAGAGAGAGGGAGGAGGAGGAGAAGAATCGCCTCGGCGCTTTCACAGCAGCAGATGCGGGCGCAGGCTGATGAGGAACGGACAGAGGAGAAGATCGGAGAGGGGGAGGAGGCGGAGCAGGTCTGCGCTTAGACCACAGCGGGTAGGTTCGGACATGCCAGATAGCAACATGGCTACATTTAGTTGCGGATGTCTCTGGTTGGGGGTGGGTGGTGGCGGAGGCAGTGGAGGGGGAGAGGGGTGTGATAAAAAAAAGAAGAAGAAGAGGAAGAAGACGAGCGCCAGGAAACGAAACGTTTGGGTGTGTCTGTCTCAGGACGCGCGCCCGTTTATGTCGATGCGGCCGTGAGAGGCAATTCTCTTTGTCCTCAAGGGGGGCGGTGTGTGTGTCTGTGTGTGTGTGGAGGGTCCTTCAAAACAGGAGGGAGGGAAATAGCCCCTGGCAGAGTCACACTCTCCTCCACTGTATCCAGGCTGACCAGGCACTAATGATGATGATGGTGATGATGCTGATGATGATGGTGATGATGATGATGGTGATGGTGACTATGATGGGTGAATCAGTGAGGCGGCGCAGATGATGAGGGGGGATGTGTGTGTTTGTTTTCCCTCTGCAGCGGTGCAGGCCTGTGACTATCACACTGTTCACTTCCCTCCTGAAGAAAAGGAGCCCAAAAACAAAACGCCCCACAATGCCGTTAGCTGCTGTTTGGCGTGAACCAAAACAGGCCCGGTTCGTTCAGGCTGTAGCGAGGTCACACACCACACACACACACACACACACACACACACACACAAACATGCGTGCACACACATAGACATTATCATGCACCAGCGTGTGCCGCTCAGCGTCAATCACATGGCAGAGATCAACCACTCGGAGCTTTGACTGAGACATAATTATGGAGGGAGAGCGAGACAGAGGGAGAGAGAGAGATGGGGGTGGGGGGGTTGTCACAGTCTCAGTTGCTGCAGTGCACAAGCTGCCTCACCACTAATGTGCCCTTAAGCAATAGGATGTGATGGTGGCAGCCATGAAGAGGCACAATGGAGTTGCGCGAATATTGTGTGTGGTTGGTTAAGTGCGTGCATGAATGTGTGTGTGTGCACGCACATGCGGTCATTATGCATGTCTGGTTGCCCCTTTTGTCTCAGCGGTGTGACACAATTTTGGACGTCCCTGTCCATTTCCTGGTACATATTTTCGTCCAACCAGTGTCCTTTGTCCTCAGTTTTGTCTCCATACACATATTGCCAACACTTTTGCATTGCTAATGCTTTTGTACTGTCTAAAAAAAGCAAAAAATGGCATGAGACTCAGTTTGTGTCACACTAAATGCCACTGTCCTCTTTTTTCTCTATTCTCCCTCTCAGGCTGGAGTCGCTAGAGGTCTGGCTGTTCGGATGGAGTCCCGCCTGACAGCTGGACGGTCCCACAAGAAGACGAGAGATGCTACTCCAACCCCGGACCTGAGCTGCCGCGAAGCCCGGTGAGAGTCCCAGACAGTCGACGCTCAAATTCAGCCCTCAGGAGCCATGCAGTGGAGGAGGCGCCACTGCTGCACGCACCTGGCAGGGTTCCTCTACCTCCTGTCGCTGCTGGGGTTGCTGGTGTTCCTGGTCCACCAGGAGTGGCTGCCCGGGTTGGCCAGCATCCCGTGGCAGAGGACGCACCCGCTGGTGTTGGGCGGGGGAGGAGCACGCTCCACCAAGGGGAAGTGGAACGTTACCTGGCAGCATCCGGCGTGGAGGTTTGTGATCGTCACCGGGCCGACGTCCAGGAACGACACCAACGGAAGCTCCCGGGAGGCGGAGGAGGTGGAGCCCCGGCAGCGGGACCGCGGGCTGCAGAGTTTGTCCACGGCCAACGCCACCCGAAGCCGAGACGGATCTCCGCGGGAGAAGATCCGCCCGGGGCCGCACCCGTACACCATCAACCAGCCCGACAAATGCCGTCCGGACCGACCGCCGCCGTTTCTGGTCCTGCTGATCGCCACCGAGGCTCGGCAGGTGGAGGCGAGGAACGCCATACGGGACACGTGGGGGAACGAGAGCATCGCCTCGGGACTCGGGATGGTCCGACTGTTCATGCTGGGAACCAACGAAGGGGAGCTGGGGAGCGTGCAGCAGAGGATGTTGGAGGCGGAGAGCCGCAAGCACCACGACATCATCCAGCAGGACTTCCGAGACACGTACAAGAACCTGACCATCAAGACGCTGATGGGGATGAACTGGGTGGCGCTGCACTGCCCCTCCGCCCGCTACGTCATGAAGACAGACAGCGACATGTTTGTGAACACCGACTATCTGATACACAAGCTGCTGAAGCCCGAGCTGAAGCCCAGGCAGAACTATTTCACCGGGAACAACATGAGGGGTTTCGCACCCAACCGGAATAAAAACAGCAAATGGTTCATGCCGCCCGAATTGTACCCGAGCGACAAGTATCCCACCTTCTGCTCGGGAACCGGCTACGTCTTCTCCGCCGACCTGGCGGGGAAAATCTACAGCGCGTCCCTAAACATCCGCCGCCTGCACCTGGAGGACGTGTACGTGGGACTGTGTCTGGCCAAGCTGCGCATCGAGCCCACGCCGCCGCCAAACGGCTTCCTTTTCAACCACTGGAGGGTTTCGTACTCCAGCTGCAAGTACAGCCACCTGATCACCTCTCACGGCTTTCACCCCAACGAGCTGCTGAAGTACTGGAACCACCTGCAGAGCAACAAACACAACGCCTGCATCAACTCATTCAAGGACAAGATGAACAGGCCGCACCTGGGCAGGAGCAACAGAGGGAAACTGGCCCAGCTGCAGTTCACGTCCAACTAGCTCCGCCTCCACCCAGCCCGGTGGAGACGGACGCGAAAGGCATCGCAAATACCAAAATCTGTGTCATGTGCATAAGAAACGCAAAGATGGTTTATTGGTCTTGAGTCGAGTCAATGAAAAGTTTTATATTTCTACCTTGCAAACTGAAAAGCTGACATGTGATCTGTGTGTGAGCTGTGGTGTGAAAGCTGCTTTTTCTCACGGTTCCGCCATTTGCCACGTGCGCGCTCGGCAGGTCGTGAGTTCCATGCCAAAAATCAATTACAGCTGTCATGCTGGGGCTTCTCCGCAACATATCAGCCACCGCTTTGTGTGAGCCTGAGGATGTGTATGTGTGTGTGCGTGTGTTGCCTCGTGTACTGTGTGTGTGTGTGTGTTTGTGTATGTTGCATCAACTTGGAATATTCCCTCAACCTAAGAAATGGCGGGATTGATCAGAGGATGATGCTTGAGGGCCACAATGTTCTTCAGTGTTTGATGTCCAGGCTGGCGTTGGACGGGTGGGGGGGGGCAAGATTGGGGTTAGTGGGTGGGTGCTGAAGGTCAGCACCACTGCGACTGTGTCATCTGCTGGAAAGTCAGGGTTCTGCAAGCGGGAGGGAGAAATGCACGTGGTTTGGATTATACTGGAACCACTTGCCCGCCCACTTTGAACTGCCCAGTGATCCACGTGTGGCCCACGGGCCGCCGTTTGCCCACCAGTAGACGCGTCGTTTTATTTTTTTAATCTTGCAGTAATGTGAAAGCTGTCATTGTGAGAGCGTTTTGTAATATATTTCATTTATTATGGCTTATGGGACGACCGCGGATGAAATTTCGCTTTTTACTGCTGCCTCATTGTCAGTTATGCTGCCAGTGCCTCGTGGAAAAATGGCGTCTCCAGTGTTTGATGGAAGGTTTTACTCATCAGAAAGTTTTTCTAATTAATTTGACTTCTCCTACCATTATTTTGCATGCTCGGGGGATAAATAAACACCACCTCTTGTTGCACCTCCCACATGGACTTCCCGTAATTACAGCACCAAGGGGGCAAATCTGCTCTTGACACACAGGTAGTCTTTGTGTAAATATTGAGCTTGCACACACACACACACACACACACACAAACACACACATACACAAACACACACGCAACAGTGAGAGCGAACCTTTTGTGTTTTCCTGCCCTTAAATCACATCCCGCTGTGTGAATTACAACATATAATTTTTGTAATTGTACTGCAACCATGGTACAAATATCGTATGCAAAAGCCACAAACATGCGGGGAAGTAGTTACCACGTGAGGTGTCAAATAATTGGAAGATTGAGGAGGAGGAAGATTGAGGAGGAGCATAACGCTTACATGGCTGAATAAATTGATTTGCAGTTATAACGGTGAGGTTCGCTGCTCTAAGTAAACAAACGTGAATATGTGTAATAATTTGAGGTCCAATTTTAGCTTTTCAATGTGAAAGATCTGAGTGCCCTGTTACAAATGTCTAGATTTTGAGACAAATCTGCATGTAAGAAATCAAATTACTCTAAAAGTATGTTGACTGGACAGATAGCAAACATAGCCCGCTGGCTTTGCTGTTCCACATGGGGTATAAATAACAGTCTGCTTCATGTATTTCAAAGACAAAACAAAATATGGCACGTTCATGTTTCAGGATGTGAATGTGTTTTTGGAGCTTCCTCCCGTGCATGAAACAAAACAGCGTGCAGCATAGGAACAGAATACAAAGTAGAGTAGAATGCTAATGGGGAAGCATGAACTCTGGCTAGCCAAGGAGACGCAGACGTAACCCGAGGCCACTGTGGGATCTCGCTCACCCACTGCTGAACCCAGACTTGAACTCGTGGGCCACTTTAGACGCCGTCCTGACCTAAAACACAATGATCCCTGAGTGTTAAAGCGCTATCTAACCATCTCAGGACAGTGACGAAAGCGCATCGGGAAGCTCGCCCAGCTGCTGCAGCCCTGCGCTCCTTTGGATTCTGGGAGGGAAGTTGGGTAGAACAGTGGAAAAGCAAAAAAACAAAACAAAACATGAGATGACATTAGTTTCGACTGATCATGTGATTGTAACTATATAATCTTGGGGCCGGCTGTTAAATTTTCCCCTTCATCTTTTAGGGGGCCTTTGGCGTGTAAGTCATCTCAAGTTGTTGGACAAGTCCTGCCGGGGGGACGTCAAAGCGACCAGCTGAGTGGTGTGCGCTTACTTTTCTCATCTTTCCCACTTACAGGTACATATTTGACCTAAAAACGCAAGAAACGTGGCTTTCTCTACTTAAGTGTGAGCACAAGAGCCATGTTGAATTCCTCAGAGGAGGTTGTGGAAGCGCACATCTTCAACCCCATTCAAGTTTCCTTCTTTGCGGAACTCCTTCCATCTTGCTCCATGTTTGTTCTCTGTGGACTAAACATCATCTTGGCAGGCAGACAGACAGACAGAGGTGGAGTTGTATTCCTGCGTGTGTGTCTGTCCTTCCCGTAGCTGCTGACCTCAACTCAATACAAAATCTGTGAATCATTAGCTTGTCCTGATCTAACACGGGGTCTCTCTCTCTTCGACACTGCTCGGTGGTTTCATTTTTGACAAAATGTCCCTCAGGTACCTTGGGATCATTCTCCTGCTCTGCTCCCCTGGAGTTCCTCTCGGTGAGGACAAAGAGTTCGTCAGCATTGGTGTGTGTGATTGTTCTTCGGCTTGTTAGACTGTTTACGTTCTCCCGTCCTCGACCTTTCCAGCACAGAGGGCATCCCTTTGCCAGGCTCCTCGTGTCCACGGCGGTTATTTTGTCCCTGTCCAGACGAGCTACGAGAATGGGACGCAGCTCATCTACGCCTGCGAGAGAGGCCGTAAACCTGTGGTAGAGGGTTGGTGGGCATTTGTGTCATGTGACCATGGACGCTGGTCTCCTCACCCTGAATGCATCAGTGAGTTTTCTCAATACGAACAGAGTGACTGAATGAAACGCAAAATAGGGACATTATCTTTCTTTTGCTCCCAAATTATATTGTGTTTTAAATGTGTCTTCATCCTAAAAATGTGTCTCTGTGAGTCTGGGACATGTTGGGAATTTTGAAAAGTAAAAAAACAAAACAAAACAGTAACTTCTTCATTCCTATCTTTCCTGAAAATAGTTCTAAAGTTGTATTTTTGGATTAAACGATACCTAGCTAAGAAGCTAGCCAGCTGCTCTGCCAGTAAGATTGTTAGTGACTTCTAGTGGTCACTCAGATGATTGCACTTTCATTCACCTCTACCAGCACCACCAACCACCAGGATTAAAGATGCACAGCAGTCATGGCCACTATCTCTCCTCTGTCTGTGTTCAAACCATCTATCTCCATCATGTTCAGATTTGTGGCATCAACATAGACACTGACAAGATATATAACCACGCGTCTACCATGTTTTTTTTTTCGCCACAGGTGAAAATTCCTGCCTGCCTCCAAATATTCCCAATGGGAAACTCTCGGCCCCCCCACAGAGATGGTACAGCAACGGAGAGACAATCACATTCGCGTGCGATCACGCCTACATCAACAGAAACGACCAGGCTACCGCTGAATGTAGCGACGGGGAGTGGCTCCCTCGCCCGGCGTGTTCCCGTACGCCAGACGCCAGAAAGTTTTCCCGTCAGTCTGACACCCTCTGAACGTTGACCCAGTACTTTGTTTGTGTGTTTACAGGGAGCAGTGTTGCCTGCCATGAACCTCCTCAACTCCCCAACGCCGTAATCATTCATCAATGCCATCGGGAGTTGTTTGCTGCAAACTCACACGTGTTGTATCAGTGTAAAAGGGGATATGTGGTTGAGGGATCAAACACAAACAAGCAATCCCTCTTCTGCAGAGCGGGAAGCTGGAGCCCAGGCCACGTTTGCAGTGAGTAGCGGGTTTGAAGACTTTGCTGAAATTTTTGTCCCATCTGCTGTGGTGTTTCCATGATGCCCTGAGAGGGTATTTTGGAGGTCTCCACCAAGGAGCAGAGCTAGCAAGAGCTATGTCCAGCTATATGTCCACTCAAAGGTTGAATTTTCCCTTTTTCTCTTGCAGGTCCTTTGCCTAGACATGTTGGACATCCAAATGTCCCAACAGGAGTATCAGGTACCACTGAAGAAGAGGTGGCAGCTCACACTGAGAGGAAAAGTGTGAACTCAAAATGGTTTCAATGCAGGGCGTTTATGTATCAATATGTGTGTATCATTTTGTATCTGCAGGAACAGATGAGGACAACAGGCCAATCACAGCAAGTAAATAAGTATTTATGTGTCTATGCCAAGTGTTAGGCTTTGCATTTCTATAAATTATTCAATATGTGCCTTCGACGGCCGGGGCAGTCCAGATCAAATGTGTATTGACTACAGAGGAGCAAGTTGTGCAGCTATGGGCGCAGTGTTTGGCCCTCTCGTTGTCCTAACCCCTGTGGGAGGCTTGGAATAAGAGCCCAGACGGAGTGGCAGAGTATAAGATGTGTGAAGCCGCTCTCACCGCTGTTCCTCAGTCAGAAACTGTGGACAACGTCCCACCATCCCAAACGCTGAAATTGTGAGAGTAACAGAGACGGTCCTGACGTACCAGTGTGTCGACTTCTACGAACGACAGGGTCCAGACACGGTGAAGTGTTACAGCGACCGCACCTGGTCACAGCTGCCCAGCTGCCAAGGTGAGGACTGAGCCCGCGATTGTAACTTCCCATAAGAGTAGACGCACCTTCTCGTTCTCTGTTCTCTCTCTGTAGCGACTTTCTGTGCGGTGGACACAGAATCATATGGTTGGTTAAAACCTTTGCCTGAGGTTCAGTTCATCAGAAACGGTAATACAATGAAGTTTGACTGTATAAAACGGCGGGAATGGACACTTGAACACTCCGCCAAGGCCTCGTGTACCAATGGACAACTTCGCCTGTCCATCTGTAAGTTTGAATACTTACTCACATTTGTTTCATGCAGTATTTGACAGCGACAGGATTGTTTATAGCTCCAGACTCTGAGAAACTGTACAGATACTCACAAAACGATAACTTAATTGTGATTTGTGTCCATTTCCAGGCTGCAATAAGCTGGAGTGGCTATTTGTGAGTCTTTCTCTTTTAACATTCATTATCAGCATCTATCAAAATGGCAGTTGCACATGGTGACATCTTAACTGTTCTGTTTTCAGGGTACCTGTTGACGCTGCTGGTTGTCCAAATCATCCAACTCCTTTGAGATCCACCTGCAAATATAAAAAATCAAACGCTCAAAGCTTCAGTGGAATTTGAAATGGATGAACTAAAACTACACTGTATCTCTTTGTAAAAGTATGCAACCCTGTATTTTTGCCAGTATTTGTTCTTGTGATTTCAATAGTAGGCTTTAAAAATGTTGACAGCGTAAACACTTAGCACTGGGATGAAAAAAGGAGTCAAATTTTTAAAAAGGCCAGTAACAAAATGTGACCCACTGAAAGTAATAAAAAGAGGAGTGCGCTGGCAGCCTGAGAATATTCTAGTTTTATTACTTCTTTTACACATTGAGGGACAAAAAATACAAAGCACATGCAAATCAACGCACAGAGTCAAAACACCAACAAGGTCCGTTAAACAACTTCTGTTTTGTCAGTTTATCAACCAGCACAACGATCTCACACCTTAATAAATAACTTTAAAAAACAGATGCAGTTACATCCACTTATTATGGATTCAGTTTCTCTTGTCAAATGTTTCTGTCAACATCATAATGCACCTTAGTGACGTTGTGCTTGTACAACTGTGTTCATACTGTACATCTTTTCTATAAAAACTTGCATAAAAACCAGCCGACATCACACACATAGCAGCGTGCCAAACATCGTCACAGGTTAAGGCCTCAGTACATTTCTGTCAGATTGAGAGCCACAGCTGATGATACAAGTGGCGTGTCAGCTCAGAATTACTATTTGAGCAACTGGTAACGTATTGCGCTGCTTAAGATGCCAGGGCCAAGTGCACCAATCTGTATTGATGAAATGTTTGCAGGCGCTGTGTGTGTATGAAGTGCCACCATCTTGTGGTTTGTCTTGCATTTTGTTCATCTTTAGCCAAGATAAATGATGCATAAGTGCTAACCTCATGGTTTAAAATGTAACACCTGATGGAAGTACTTTTCTTCACAGTATGAGAGGTTTCACCTCCCGTTCCGATTACTAATATTATTAGTGCCATTTGGCAATGGTGAGTTAGTGAGCGTGATCAGAATTGGTGACGCTCTGTACCGAGGAGGCTGAGTCGAGGCCCAGCAGGGTGCCCAGGTACGACTGCTCCCTGGGGTCCAGCATCTGCTCGGGCCGGACGCTGTGGACAATGTTGGCGGGCTGGGGAGTGAGAGTGTACTTCTCCAGAAACGCCAAATCTGTGGCCGCCTGGTAGCCCGCCGTCTGCTGCTGGGCCTGGGCCTGCATGTTCACCACGCCGTGGCTTTGGGGCGAAACTGGAGGCCCCTGGGCGCCTGAATCGCCCTGCCCCGTGGACACTACGGCCAACTGCACCGGCACTTTAGTGATGGGAATGCAGATGTTGGCAGGCGCCGAGCCGCTCGGCTGGGTGGACTTTGTTTCCAGGCGGTAAACCTTGGAAGGCTCCTCGAAGGGAAGGCAGACTATTTTATCCCCCCCGAGCATCCCAACGGGCTGTTCGGGGAAGCGGCTGCTGTGCACGTGGTCCACGTGGTACTTGAGCTTGTCCTTCCTCTTGAAGGTGGCACTGCAGTGTGGGCAGTTGAAGGGCCGAGCGTCCGAGTGGATCACCATGTGCTTGGTCAACGTCTTCTTAATGCGAAATGTTTGGTGGCACTCGGGGCATTTGTGGGGCTTCTCGCCTTTGAAATGTGCAAAAATAGGGGAAACAAAGGTAAATGGCACCTCTGGTGATGAGGTGTGAACGTATACTGGCTCATAATATGAATTATCAAACTTCTGGTTTGATTTACGCTGTTGTACCGTCATGACATACACGAAACTGGAGTCTCCAGCAAAGACACGCTCATGTGAAGGAGTCGCTGCTATGTTCTCTTACCTGAGTGGGTCCTGAAGTGCATTTCCAGACTGGACTTTCCTTTGAATTCTTTCTTGCAGATTTCACACTGGTGCACTGCCGTTTTATACCTACAACAGATTTAGTCATTTGCATAGACAAGGAACCAGGGCCTCTGCGATCAAAGACGTAGCTTTTGTTTGCGAGTTTCCTCGGTGAAACATCCATGCTGTTGCAACAGGTAGAACATTTTTTGAGTCTATTCAAATAAACTCGAATACGCACTTCTGCCAAACTTTCTCTCCCAAGTGAACAGTTTTGTAGTGGACCGTCAGATGGTCGTGGCGTCTGAAGCACTTCCCACATTCTTCACACTGATGCGCCTTCTCACCTGATAGGATGAGAGACACTCAGACCAACAGGGAAGAGGAAAGCGTGAGGGGAAGACAAACAGGAGGAGGGGATGCCCCACCAGAGTGTATCTTCTGATGTTTCGTCAGGTGATCGTGCCGTATGAAGGTTTTGCCACATTCGTCACACTCGTAGCGCTTGTCCTCGTGGTGGACTCTCAGGTGGAGCCTGTCCACAGGGGATATTACTCGCAATTGACACATGTTGTTTGACGTGACAAATTACACGCTGGTTTGGAATTCTGTGGCCACCATCAGCTGTCTGGGCCCACCTGTAGGAGCTGCCATGGCGGAAACTCTGGCCACAGATGCTACAGAGGTGTGGCTTCTCCCCACTGTGGATCCTCAGGTGTTCCCTCAATGACGTCCTGCAAGCAGAAAAGATGAGAGGATGCTCAATGTGGGAAACCAATGCTGGCAAACGAGTGAGATTACAACGCAAGTCTAACACTGCAAACTCACATCTATTTATTTGACAAGAGCCTGCTAAGAGGCCCTGATGCTTTTCTAACTGTGCTGATGAGACCTGGAAAACAGGTCATTCCAAACCAGCGAGTTCAACATCAGTTTTAAAAATCTAATTCTAGCCAAATTCCTAATTCCAGTTTGCAAAAGACCTACCTTTCCCTGACCGATTTCCCACATACAAAGCAGGTCCATTTCCTCTTCCCCCCATGTGTACACTCGATGTGCCTTTTCCGGTTGCCAGTATCGTTAAACTCTCGTCCACAGATCTCGCAGGGAAACGGGCCTTAGGATGAGAGGGCATCAATCAAAAAAAACTAAAAGTCACAAACTACAACCTCTGACCTGGCTGTTGCATCATCATCATAATTCAGCGGGTTTCCCCATTCTATTTTTGAACATCGACCATTTCTTTGGATGGTTACTCACCTAAGTGGTACTTCTCTTGGTGTTTCAGTCGGGTGAACCGAGACTTGAAGTATTCATCACAGAAGGTGCATTTAAAGGGCCGATCCTGGCCGTGGAGGATCATGTGCTCCTCTAGATGCGGCCTGCGGGTGAAGGTCTTCAGACAGACCTAGATCCAAACAGGTGGAAAGAATAATCACTCTGCGGATGAGCTTCAGTTTAAGGGGGAGGTATTGGACATCATCCAGCAGCAAACAGGAAACTTACTGCACATTTCCAGGCTTCGCTTTTCCTCTTCCTCATTGCAAGGAAATCCTGGATGTGGTCTGAGTGGAACCTGACGGAACGCACAAAATGTGACATCACGAAATTTTAGCTACCATGGTCACATGGTCCTGATGATCTCTTTTTTTTGCATGTCCTTCTTCCCCATCAGCCGAGTCTCACCTCCTCACATGCTTGGCCAGCGTTTTCTTGCTGGCATGGAGTTTGTTGCAGAAGGGGCACATGTGCTCCTTTTTCTGGAAGGGGGCGTCGCTGGCGTGTTTCTTCTTGTGTACGGTCAGGTTGGACTTGGTGGAGTAGCGCTGCTGGCAGACGTCACACTGGAATGGTTTTTCCCCAGTGTGCACACGGGTATGGCTCTCATATTTGGCTGAAGAGACAGAAAATGAAACAGAGTGTTGGCATACGTCAAACAGAAGCTTTCTCAGCTCTTCTCTTTGAGGAAATTCCATCACTTCTGAGCTGATGCGGCTTCTTGGACGAGGAGCGAATGGTCTTATAGCGGCAATTCAACCTCTCCCTGGAAACGAGCAAACATCCCAACAACAACTGCATGATAGTGGGAGTAATGGTTCCCACCTGCTCGGTCGAAGGTCTTGTCACATCTGGGGCACTTGAGGGTTTTCTTGTTGAAGAACTTGATGATGACCGGGGCCAGACCTTCAGGGTAAACTGGAGGCTGGGTGGAGCTTCCTGCAGATGCCACCTGGACTCTCCCCTTTCGGACGGTCTGTGTCTCCACCGCTTTGACCTGTGAATGCTGCTCAGACTTGCTTTGGTCTACAGCAGCACTCCTATCGACTTTCCTCTCCCCATTCCCATCCCCTCTTATATCCCATTCCTCTTCCTCATCCTCATGCTCGTCGTCATCTTTCCCAGGAGCTGGTTTAGACGTGTTCCTCACATCTCCTCTGGGCTTTTGATTTTCCATTGACTCTTCTGTCATGGCATCAGCTGCTCCACCGTCCTGTTCTGTCACTGGCACCGTTTTGTCCTTTGGGTTAGAAGAGCTGTCCACACCAGTGTCCAAATGATCTTTCTTGTACTTTGAGGGTGTTCGTCTTCTTCGAGCTGACCTTCTCATTACACTCGTCTCCAGATCCAAAGCTCTCAAATTTTCAGTCGACTCATGTTGCTCCATGTTCTGATGGCCTTCAACCAAATGGTTCTGTTGCGTGTTAGCCTCGTTCTGAACATCCGCTTGGCGGTGGGTATTTGCGTCAGCTGCCGGCAATTCTCTAGAAGTTGTCTCCCCCTCTGCAGCTCCTTCAGACTCCTTAGGGATCAGTGGTGTTGGGTGAATGTCTCCCTCTTCACACAGCAGCTTCAAGAGGTCCATCATGTCTAGGAAACGCGCTGCTTCAGTTAGAGCAGCGAGCTCCGTCTCTGCTACGACGCATTCAGACGTGTACAGGAAGCCGAGGAGGTGTTGGAAAACAGTGTCCTCCACATGGTCCAGCGTCACGTGTTCTGTGTCGGGGTTTTTGGACAGCTCTGCATGAAAGTAGCTGCTCCCATGGGCTAACACCACCTTGTGGGCATTGTACAGGCTCTTTCCTACGGACACGGAAACATCACAGAACCTCTGCCGGGTCCTATCCTCATTTAGGAACTTGAGGAGGTTGTTACTGTGTTGTGACAGGATCAGGTGGCTGCTTTGTGAGATTGAATGGGGAACTGATGCAAATTTTGCGAGATTGCTGGACGGCAGCATAGCATCCACCTCGGTGGGACATTCCTTAGTGCTTTTGGCCTGTTTACCGACCTTTGGACGCACAGGGTTGGCAGATTTCCTCTTCATTGCTGTGCCAGGCAGGGTACCATAGGTTTGTCCTGAAAATAGATGTATACAGTTATGTTGATATAAATCTTATACAAAGACTAGATTAAGTGCATTTTTCAAACTACGAATAGGAATCAGATTACAGGAGGGCTTGATGGGGCGATTTTGGTGAAATAACAATTGATGCTCAACCTGATCGGGATGTCCACGCAAAACTCACAATTGAGGACGTCTACAAATGTCACTGGTGCATAACATCTGTTTGTGTAACTCTTTTGTGTCATTGACTGGGTGAGCATGCATTCTCATTTAAATTGTCGACAAGCCACAAAACAGAACAATGTTTGCATGTACAAACCGGCAGAATATGTGTCATTTGTTACTGTCAACAATGTCGTTGTGTCGCTTTGTAGAAATATTTGCAAGGCATTTTAGGCTAAACATTGGTCCACTACTACAGAGTAGCTCAGAGAGCTATAGGGCCCGACTGAAACGAGACGTTACACAATTTGCATGGTGAAAAGCCTTAATCGGCGGACAAATGAGCGTTAGCAGATTCAGTCTCCACTTGAAGGACCCCTACTTTCTGTGTTTGGACGAGCGGGCCCCCCTCAGAGGAGAGTGTTGACAAACGACTCCCGCTGCTACTCGCTCATTTACCGCCAACACCGACAGGCTAGAGTCTTACCGAATGAACACAGGCGTTGCCACAAAAAGTAAAAGACAAATGTGCTACATATCAGCAAAAACGACGCGCTGCTAAAGATTCATTTTCTCACCAACAATTGGCTACGCCCCACTTTACCAACGCTTTTTTAACAGAAATGTCGGACCTCGGAACAAACCGTACGCTCATTGGCTGTTTCGAGGTTTTTGTCTCCCGTCTCGTATGTGCAGGCGCGTCTAAAACATTTGAAAATGCAAGTACACAGAGACACGAATGAAAGAAGTTGCAGAGGCTTCATATGTCGAAATTCACTGTGAATTCGGTGAGATTTTTTTTTTAAATATGTAGCCCTGGTAAATTGATCGAATGTGCTGATATATGTATACTGACAGTTCAACAACAGCATTATGGGAAATGTAGTGCTGATCTGAACGGTGTTGTTGCATATTCTCAATACTTGACCCAGTAGTAACCCATGGAACACAAGATGATTTGCCTTTGACAAAGAATATCACGTCTTAGTTCGTCTGCCCAAAGGCAATTGTGACTCTTTGAACTGTTGCCTCCATCAGAGTATTTGGACCATTGTGTATCTTATGTGGGTTTGACACTTGGATGAAAATATGGTGAGTATTATTGGGTGACTTTGGTCAAGCATTCTCCACATGAAAAGCAGTTTTCTTCATATGTCATACAACATATCAAATGTCCGATATAAAAAATGCATCAAATCAAAATTAAGACAGACACTTACCATTTGGTCATTTGCGTTGGCCTGGGGTTTCATCCCGTTAAAAGGGAATTTTTCCTCCCCACAGTTGCTAAGTAATCGCAGATGGGAGAAATACTGGGTCTCTGTATGTAAATCTTAAAGGGTCTGAATGTTTAGAAGTTGAACTTCACCAGCTCTATCCTAGAGAGGACCTTGAGATAACTTCTGTTTCTATTCACTGGCAGGACCTTACTTGATCAGGTGGGTATCATGGTTTTTGTTTTGTTTTGTTTTTCAATGTGCGATTTTCACTGAAACTATTCTATTTCATGTATCACGGCCAAACTCCTCCCATTGTCATTACCAAGTGGACAAGACGGTATAATTGCATTACCTAAATCCTCTCTCGCAGCTGTGTTATCTGAACAGCATTGCAGTAAACAGTGAACACAGCTATGGAGAGGAGCCAGAATTTAATTTTGCACAGAGGAGGATTCTTTCTCCCATGACCAAAAATGGAGACAATGTGATGTAAAAGGGAAAATTTATTCATGGCTAAGTTGAAATTCAGCATGCGGATTTGGACTGTATGGATGCTTTACACAGGTAGTCTTTCAATTAACCTTTGTTGGTTTTAGAATGTGAATTGTGTGATTATACTCTATAATTGATCCATCCTTAATTAAACTGGTGTAGCTGTCAAGTGTCCTTTTTAATTTGTCCAGGTCAGTTTAGATTAAACCTTAGGTGTATGGTACACTGTGCTTTCATGATCATTACACTAAACATACTGTCAGGAGTGTCTGAAATAAATGTAATGTAGCAGTACATCAGTCGTGATTAATCTAATCAACCATGTGATTATGTTTCCTATGAAATCATCATTGGAAGCAGACTGAAATTCATGCTACTGTAACATCTTACTGAACTGCAATTCTGTGTAATCTACATATAAAACAGGGCATTGCTTAATCACAGTTTGTTTTAATGCAGTCATTGTATTTTCAGGTGTATTTTTGGATGAGGTTTTCAGCAGTTGTGAGCAGCACCCGTGTCAAAACGGTGGCAAATGTGAGGGCCACTATGGAAGTTTTAGATGCCTTTGCTCTGACCTGAGCTACAACGGTCGCTTGTATGGTGGAGAGACTTGCACAGTTGCACTTTCAGGCTGCGACGACAACCAGTGCAAAAATGGTGGCATCTGCTCACCTCTATTTCAAAATGGCCAACACAGCTACAAATGCACTTGTCCCGCTGGCTTCGCAGACACTCGATGCCAGACGTCCACTGTCTTCTCATTTGAGTCACCGGGATACATGTCCCTCGACACAAAGCTTCTGGACCCAGCAAGGCCTGTTAATGTCACGTTCAGTTTCCGAACCGAGAGGCCAGCTGGCACCCTCCTTCAACGCAGAGTGGAGGACCTCCTCCTAAGTGTCCGACTGATAAATGGACGTTTGTCCCTTCACAGTCGTAGAGGCCAAGGGTCCAGCAGAGTGGTTCAGGTACTGGGAGAATACGTGTCTGACAACGAGTGGCACTCGGTGGAAGCATCGCTGGGTGGTGAGGTCAGCCTGATCAGACTGGTCTGCACTGAGGGAAGCTGCCCAAGCAACCCAAACACCAACGTCCAGCAGCTTGAACAAATGTCTGATTTACCCCAGCCAGCTACTACCCATCAAAGCCTCCTCATTGGAGCCGTGGGGAGTTGGGCCAAGGAGGAAGGTGTGGGCGAGGTAGACCTACCAGCTTCTTTTCGCGGATGCTTCATGAACATTTTGGTGGACTCTCACCTTGTTGTGCCCGTCATAAAGCCAACAAACTCTAGTGCCCAAGCAAACGTCACTTTAGGATGCAGCGACAAAGACAAGTGCGATGAGAGCCCCTGTCAGAACCGAGGTCGCTGTGTGAGCCACGGGTGGAGGAGCTACACGTGTGAGTGCCACAGACCGTATGAAGGAATCAACTGTGCAGAAGGTAAGACAGCACTGCTTCATCCAATGTCAACTTAAATTGAAGACTTGCACGTGTAACATGCAAACATGGTTGAGCCTACAAAGGCCACAGAAAGTCAGATGGCAAACACACAACTGTGTAAGCAGGGGACTCTCTGCAACACAAGGGACAGGGATTAAAGAAACGTGAGAGTCAATGACTGACCTGCATGACCTGACTTATGTTTGGCAGATATTTTTGGCTGGCTCCTTTTTCTGGAGTGCAGGATGAGAATGAATCACTCAAAAAGAAGGTTTGGTTTCCATTGATGTTATTCTTATTCCAGATTGGTAACTTTTGTCTCCCTCTTTGTTTCCTCCTCCCTTTCTGCCCATACAGAATTCATCACTGCCAGATTTGCAAACAACAACCTTAAGAGTTACGCCATTTTCTCCTTAGATGATCATCCAGGGGACACTGTGACAATATCCATGTTTATCCGTACAAGGCAGACCAGCGGCCTCCTCCTTGTCTTCTCCAATAGCACCAGCCAGTACCTCCGCCTATGGTTGGATGAGGGCAGGGTCAAAGTTCAGTTCAATAACTTTGAAACTCTCAGAGGTCAGGGTTTGGTCAGCGATGGCCATTTCCATCTCATTACCGTCAAACTGGATGGTGCCTCAGCTGTCTTGCTGCAGTCTTCTCAAAGTCAGGGATCCATTCCCATCAGGAATATCAAGGCCCAGTCCGGGGACATGGTCTATGTTGGGGGGTTACCCGACCTGAGGGCCTCAGCAACCTTTGGTGGCTACTTCAAGGGATGTGTCCAAGATCTGAGAGTCAACAATAAACATTTGCAATTCTACACCATTGACACTCCTGTTGAGTCTTACCAACTGGAGCAGATTGTCAACGTTGCACAAGGATGCAGTAGTGATAACGCTTGCACCGTAAGTTTGTGTGAGGAAGATGTTTGTAGAAACTTGGCAAAAGGGTAAATAAGAGTCATTGCTGCATTAATACAACTATCCGATTTATTCATCATCTGTAGATCAACCCCTGTCTAAATGGGGGAGTGTGTTATTCCATGTGGGACGACTTCATCTGTAACTGCCCCCCCAACACGGCCGGACAACGCTGTGAGGAGGTGAAGTGGTGTGAGCTGTCACCCTGCCCGTCCACCGCAACGTGCCAGCCTCGCTTTCAGGGCTTTGAGTGTAAGTCTGATGAGTCTCTACCTTTTTGAAACATAATCACAGCTTCATACCACAATGTGTCGTCAGGAAGACATTGTGTAATTTGAAGTCTTGTCCATGAGTCTTTTCACACCTGCCATCACAACGATTGACACATCAGACATTAGACACTGATTTCTGATGTAAAAAGGCATCACACAATTTTAACATCGTATCAAATTGAGGTTTGTAAAGCATGAATCATAAAGGTGAAGTCATATTATTCCCCATATTGGTTTGTGTCTCGTGCACGTGCCCTCAGCATTGTGCGCTCTCCTCTGGACCCTAAGTGTAGACAGTGATTAATTACAGTGCAGCTGATTACAGCACAGCACAGAGTTGATCCAAGATTGGATTCCCCTAAGTCGAGGTAATCCCTCGTCAGATTAAGTCCTGCTCAAGTATGTGGTGACATGTTTCCTGGAGTCATCACGTGTCTGCTAATAATAGCAGAATTATGCCTCAACTTAATAAGTGGTACTTGGGTTTTGGCATAAATCTGGCACAACTTGGCATAAAACAGAAAAAACAGACCCAAAGTCTACATTTTGATGCTCCAATTCTGTCTTTTGTGTCTGACCTGTAGGTCTGACTAATGTCACGCTGAGGCATGAAAGCAGCATTTTGCATTTCCGAGGGAATGGGAGGATCAAACGCAACCTCAGTAGCATCACCCTCAACATCCGCACACGACAGCCGGATGCCACCTTACTCCATGTGAGAAAGGGCGTAAACTTCCTCACCATCTCTCTCCTTGACTCCCATCTACATATGGAGCTTCAAGCCCAGAATGTCCTGGGTTCCCCCACAATAACTTTGCAAACCCATCGTCCAATTAGCGACGGGCAGTGGCACTCTGTGGAGATCAGCATGGAGAATCAAAGTCATCAGACCTCCAAATGGATCATGGCTGTCGATGGAGGCAAAGACTTCCATATGTCTGATCGGGTATCTGGGAATCTGGATTTTCTTGGGAATGGGGCCGATATCCGTGTTGGTGGACTGGGCACAGACGCTGGAGTGAACTACTCTGGGTGCCTTGGATCCATGGAGATTGGAGGGCTTCTTCTCCCTTTCCACATAGACATGGAACTTAACCTGCCCAGACCTCAGGAGGAGCTTTTCATAAGGGCGAGCGACAACATTTCCCCTCACTACGGCTGCTGGGGCACCGACGTGTGCGCGCCAAACCCTTGTAAGAACCAGGGAGCATGCGAGGACCTTTTTGACACCCATCGCTGCAGATGTCTCCCTCAGTGGTCGGGGCTAGCGTGCCAAGACCTGGCGTACACGTGTGCCTCTAATCCCTGCATGCATGGCCACTGCACATCAGTACCTGAGGGATACGAGTGCATGTGTGACTTAGGTTACAAAGGCGGCCGTTGCGAAATAGAGGAGGATATGTGCGAAAACCACCATTGCAGGGATGGTTCAACGTGTCTCAGAGGCTTCCAGAACTACACATGTCTCTGTCCTCAGAACATGACAGGCCAATACTGCAAGTAAGTTCCACCAGTACAAGTTAAGTTGTTACAGCAGATCACCTTGCAAGATATGTGCAGTAAGTAATCTTTAGACTTCCCTTTCAGTGAGAAGATCCCAGAGCTACCGTGGTATATTGAGTTTTCTCCGTGAGTGAAGCACCACAAGATAGACTTGGCAGGCGTTCTGTGGTCCTCTGGGTGATTCAATAGTTGAGACTGATCTGTCTTGGTCTATCCAGGCTACCGCGGTTGCCTGTGTCTTCATGCCGTGGAACGAGGTGGAACTACAGCTGCTTCAATGGAGGGATTTGTTCTGACGTAGAAAATTCCTGTAGCTGCCGACGTGGTTTTACAGGACAATGGTAGGTCATGTGATCCCTCTCCGATTTGGCAGAATGAGGTTAGAGGTCCTCAACAGGACCACATAGGGTCACTGTGTGCACACAAGCAGCAATTACAGAAAAAGAAATAATGATTGACCGATGGAGTTATTGGGTGTAATTCCATCACATCAGAGAATGTAATTACGTTTCATCTCAACACCTGAACTCAATGTCTTTTCTTCTCAGGTGTGAGACAGACGTGGATGAATGTGCCACAGATCCATGCATGAATGGAGGTTACTGTCTCAACTACATCAACAGTTACGAGTGTGTGTGTGATCTAAATCACACGGGTGTTCATTGCCAAATCGACGTCAGCGATTTCTACATCTACCTCTTCTTGGGCCTGTGGCAGAATCTGTTCCAGTTGGTGTCGTACCTGGTCCTAAGGCTCGATGACGGCCCAGAGGTGGACTGGGGGTTCTACGTCAATGAGTAGTCCTATCGAAGCAAACTGTGGATGTACAGTACATGTATTTGTCAGTTATTGATGAGCGTAAATCATCGCTGCGTTGAACAACGGCATAGGGATACACTACAGGGAATTGACTGAATGAGGTTTTCCAGTTTGATTGCACATTTTATTTGTCACTTTCTGTCCATGTGGACAAGTTTCACTGTGAGACCGTGCAGGTTCACGGTACCAGAGTGAAATTCTGTACAGTTTTGGAGGGCGTGCTGAAACAGAGGCTGATATTGTGGTGAATTTATATGTGAAAAATTACAACTCTGTCTTTGAGTGGAAAAAGTCAGGTCGTTGTAATTTCAATGTACTGTAGTTTCAGTAGACTGGTGAACATTTGACAGGTGGAGTCACAGCGAGTGTGATCGTTTTAAACATGTCAGAAATGTGTCACAAGATTTTTTTGTCGATCAGCTCAATGTAGAATGTATTTCAGTTTGAACGTAGCTGTCACCAACATTTGAATCAGAAGCACTTACTTAATCCCTGAGGGAAATTACAGTCAGTCACTCCTATTCAAGCGGAGAACAGGTAAAGAGAGGAAAAATAATCATCGATAGAATATAAGCATACAGCACTAAATTTGCTCAAAGGTTTCGTATGTGAATACAGTCACCACATATGATGATGAATGTAATGTTGTAGCGTTGTTTTTGTTGTTTGGTGCCTTTGAAATGTCTCACGTCTTTTTATCCGACAACCTCTCATACATGCTAAGCTGAAACTGATCTGTGTGACTGAATGTTTTCAAAATTACTTTGAAAAAGTCTTTATTTCTTACCTCAACTTAGTGTAGCTACATGCAAATGTAAATACACAATGCTTAATAAACATCAATCTTTTAGGCATCCATTCCAGGTCAGAATGTCTTGATGTATAAATGTCATTTTCAAACTTTAATCCAGGATCATTTCCATGACATCAAATAGGGTGTTGGACCAGATTACATACTAGATATGCCACCGTTCAATGTGCTAAATCATGTTTTTGCCAGTCTGTCAATTCAAAGGCCTCTGACTGCCTGCTTAGCTAACAATACTAAAATTATCACCGGTACTACTAATTATACGTCACTTAGTCTCATTATCTGACTCATATAACCACAAATCAGCCAGTCATGGTCGGGCCTTGTAAAAGCTAAAATCTGTTCCCTGAAAAGGAATATACTGTACATGTTTTGAGAATTGCATTGGGAGAAAAATACACATTACACAAAATTAACCTGTGTATACAAAGCTCAAGCTTGGAAATTGTCATTTGAAGGGAGAAATTCAGACATGATAGAACTGTTTCTCAAAAATGTAATGATGGTGCAGCCTCTGGTGTTTGAGTCAATGCATTCCATGCAGGAACTCTTGCAGCAACTGCACAGGTTATCATTGTAAAACTAGTTATCAACAGGCTGTGAAACTCGCTCTGAATGTAATCTTTCAAGATTTTCCACATTTCTATCTGGCTCTTGTTTCCTCCTTTACATTCTGAAGTTAAGCATGTATGACTGGTATTTGTCCAACAAGTGGCGCCTCAAGCACAGAAATGGCCACTGGGGTAGACATGTGAGGTCACTGGGTTCCCTGTGGCGTGCTCCAGTGCAGGGGTGCTAGTACTTGTTTGAATTAGGAGCTACTTTCGAAAAAGCAAAGTCAAAAAGGCAAAATAAAAAAATGAATAAAACCAATCAATCGGACAAATGACGATCAGTACCAGTGGAAGAGTATTATGATCTTTATTTCTTTTGCCATCATCAGGTGGGAGAGGTAAAGGTTGACTCACACTGACAGGTAAAGCCAAACAATGTGATGGTGGTGGTTGCATAATCTGCATCTGCAGAGCGTCAGTTTGTAGTTCCAAAATCTCAACCTCCATTTCATACAAGTGACGGTGACACCGCGTTGCAGTTTTCGATGTCTCAATATTGTGGCTGAATGCATCGTGATCTACGTAGTGAGCATCCCTGCTCTAATGGACAGTAGTGTTCTCTTCTCTATTGCAGACTGATGCTACGCAACTTCAGAGAAGATCATATTTGTTCTGTTGACAGAGTACCCAGCAGGTTTAAATCATAGTGATGTGGTGATATTTCTGTGGAAAAATCCAGCACACTCTTTGAATCCATGTCATTCAGTCTGACTGATGTGAAAATGCTCTGTTGAAAATGTGTTTTGAGGCTTAAGCTCAGTTTATCCTTTTGCTTGCTTTAATATAATGTAAAATAATTTGATTTGAAATAAACTGAATGAAAAAGAGGGCACACATTTCCTGATTATATTACCATTGATATTAGCATTCTCTAAAAAAAATTCCAACTAAAAAGCTACATATCTTTCCTTTCCCACTCACCTGTTTTCTGTTGAGGCAGGAATACTGACTGGGTAGCATACAGTAAATCATTATTCCTGCATTTTGGCTGTAATGATGCAGTCCAGGCATACAACATCTTGCTGAGCACAATGGAGAAAAACATTTTCCTGTTGTACCTAACTGCTGATCAAATTGACTATAAATGTCCTCTGAAGGTGCATCAACACGTCGACCTGCTGCAGTGGAATGAAACATCCATACTGTTGATGGAATTTCTTAAGGAATGAAACAATATTTTGAATGGTAGGCGCTGATGAGAATGTGAAATTGACATGACAAATTCAAATGACAAATGTTACATCAGATGTCAAAATCAATGCGCTACCGTGAATGTCCTTCGTCAGGGTTTTATTGCTGACTATGGTGTTGTTGCTCATCCTCTCTGCACTTTTGTTACTGATAGTGAAGCGGAGGATGTATATTGTCTAGGGGAGGGACCTATCCTATCCTAACATCCTTAGGATGTTGTGATGATAAAAATCTCCAGGGTACCTTTAGTGAGTTAACCCCGTGCTGGTCAAGCTGAGAGATGGTGAGGTTGACAAACGTTTTGTTGCTCCCACTGTGCGACCTGTTCAACGTGTTGCAGTGACCCTGCACTGATTTGGCGGTCTGCTCGTCTGATCAACTGTTACGCAGCTTCAGACACAGTTTGCCGCATCTTCTCTCAAGAACTTGACAAAGGGACAAACGCGGCTCTTTTCTTTCTGGTGGATGAAACTGTATATCTGCTCCTCCTTTTTTGGAGTCTGTCATCAATTTGGACTGCGAAGAAGCGTCTCCTGGCGCTCCTGGATAGGTGTAAGGCTCGTTTCATACATCGGCGACGTCTCTTGGGGTATCTAAGGTGATCTGTTAATGTTGCTTCATCCATTGATGAGTTCTAGAGGGCCATGTGGGATATTGGAAGGCACTGGGATCATGTGTCCAGCTTGGGGGGGCAACAGCTGAATCATTAAATGTTGAATTTGGCCTTTTTCGTGTCCTTCAGCCAACTTTGAACCATTCAACTTCAAAGTCATCCTTGGCTGGCCAATGAGAGACAGGCAATGTTTATTATAGTTGAGCAACTTCCAAGTCATGGGGTTGCATTGGTGTTACAGTCAATCCACCGCCGCCTACTCTCTCCTACAATGGAAGTACTTAGTTACTTGCAGCCCAGAAACAACGTCAACTGGCATATGAAACGAGGAAACCTGAGAGAGGTCATAATTACTCAAATATGATGAGTGGTCAATACGTGGGACATTCTGTTGTTTGCCAGTTGAGGCACGCAAAACATTTTAAACGTTCCACTAAAATGTGCCATCACTTCACTTGTGGCTTACAGTGTTTAAATGTTTACCATGCACATGTTTATACACTGAGCAAGCTGAGGTTTATGAAATACCATCCCTCAGAGTGAGTTTAAGGGAAAACTACAATTACTGAACATAACTGTTCCTCTTCCACGTTGCACCCGCTTACCGGTGGGAAGGTTGGCATTCTTTTTTACTTTGGCTGGGCATCGCATAAGGATTACGTCATGAGTTCACTGACAAATCATGTTTCAGAAACAAAGTTAGTATAATTGATATTTTTGAAATTCTCCAAAGGATTGGTAGAAATAATGTACATCAGCTGATAAAGGAAATTGAAATATAGTAAATGTTATTGATATGAATATGAGTGACGCTCCTCCAAAATAAAAGCTCTTAAACTTGGCCTCTCGTGTCTGGTTTTGACACATGGAGCTCTCAAAGGAGTCACGGGGTGCCTTTGGCAACCGAGATGTTTTTAAATCTCAGATCTGTGCCAAGTAAAACAAACATTTTGAACTCAAACGTGAAATAGTGGATCTGTCACCAGACTTAAGGCCTATTCCATGAATTCAGATTACACTGGGATACCTTTTAAAATACTTTTGCCGTTGACTTTTTGCCGTTGACAACTTTCATTGAATCAATGTTGATTTTGTTTGGCAGTTGTATTGTAGTATAAAGGGGATACAATTTGTGAGAAAGAATTTGCAATTTAAGTATTTTCTAATTGTTTCAAGAAATTTGTGCAGTAAAACAGAAATAGCTTAGTCTGTATTATTAATGACAACTGCATTGCAACAAGAAAGGGATTTTCCCCCTTCACCTGTCTTTTCCTACTCATTGATGATTCAATAGAAATTCCCTTTGATTAAATTGAGCCACCTGTATGAAGAATAACAGATAGAATTGTATTTTTAAAATTAGATGCACCTATCAAAATGAAGAGGGTAAAAGGAGAATGCACAAGCATGTGCATGTACTGTACGTGCAATATAACAAACAAAACAAATCTATGTGTCAGAAACTTACTTGTCAGAAACTCTTGTGCATAAATAACTGTTGACCTCAACGTGAGGTCTTGAAAAGTAGCAGACCAGATGTAAGACCTGAGAGGCTACACTAAGGCTGATATATTGGTCAATGCTTATCCAGCATATTAGATTCAGAGGTTCAATGAATCTGTGTGGCGGCACAGGTTGCAAAAAAAAACCATCGTCCTTCAACTACACCCCCCCATTGGCAAACATCGGCTTGCAGATGTGTCATTGAGCAAGACACGTCCTCCCCACTGTCTCTGAGGTCTTGCCCTGAGACTGACCACTCACCGCGAGGAGAGCATCTCAAAACACACGGACGCCTACAGCACAACACATCAAGACACAACAAGAGACAAATTCCGAATGCTGAGTAATCAATTAGTACACTCTGACCTCTACAAACGTCCCGTGAGACGACAGTCCACTCAATTCCATGTCCATTCATCCTATGCAGGATTTTGTCATCTCAGATTTGCTTTGGCAGCAGTCCCAACAACAGTACAACCCACATGTGACGCAGATGTCAGGGGGGGCGACTGCACTGTTTACCTTGGCTGCTCCTCTGTCTAAAGTACAAGATATATACACCACAAATTTTAGCTCTCTCTCCTTTCCATTCCCTGATCAAGCTGACAAATTTTCATACCCAAGTGTATCTTGCGAAAATGAACTGCCTGGGTATTACTGTAGTTCTGGGACTCCTGGTGCGATCATGGGCGATGGTGCTGCCCACTGTGGTCAAACCTGCGTGCGACTCTGTTGATGCTGAAGCGGCAGCTCTGGTAGCTCAGGATTACTTAAATGCCCATCACGTTCATGGCTACAAGTATGCACTCAACAGGATCGAGGACATCAAGATTCTTACCAGCGTAAGTCTAGAATAGGTCATATTGCGAATACCCTACTGTTCGTGAGTGACCGCAGCACGTGGCACATGCAAAACAACAATTTCAAACTCTGTGTGTACATTGCAGACCATTGCAAACCGAATATTGCGTATCTTTCAATGTCATTCTATGCATGTTGGAAATGTTCGTCTTATAAAACCATGTCTTCATTTGTATGGTAGATTACTAACTGATGTTCTCACGTTTACAATTTGAATGTCTCTGTGCTTCCTAGCCTGGGGTCGAGGACACATATGTTCTTGAAGTTGACTTGCTGGAGACAGACTGCCATGTGCTGGACCCAACTCCTCTTGCCAACTGCACAGTCAGACCCAAAATGTTGACGGTATGGTTGCATGTTTGTTTGTTTCTTTTTTGGGTGAGAAGAAGAAAATCACAGCACTTTACAGAGTGTACAAACACACATACACACACACACACACACACACAGTACATTTAGATATTATTGGACATATAGTATGCATCATGCATCACTTTGCTAATCAAAATTTTTGGTGTTTTCAAACAGGCGATAGAGGGAGATTGTGATGTTGTGCTAAAGATGGTTAACGGAACCCTGGCTGTCTCAGCTTTCAAGTGTAAAACAGAAGGTAAAACAATTAAACACAAAGCGTTTCAACTCACAGGCTCTCTCACAGTGAGTCACATATGATGCGCGACATGTTTTTCAGCAGAATCGTGTCACTTTCTCCACAGCTTCAACTGAGGACTTGTGTTTGGGTTGCCCCTCTCTGCTTCCCCTAAATGACACAAATGCACTGGACTTTGTCCAAGCCTCTCTAGTAACATTCAACAACAACACAATCAATACAACTTACACTGTTATGGAAGTCGGAAGGATGTCATCACAGGTTGGTCGGAATGCTGAAAACTATGAACGCTCTTTCACGGGTTTCAAAAAGTGTGAGCATTTGTTCATATCTCCTATATTTCAGATTGTGTCGGGAGGGCCAGTCTTACTGGCAGAATATGTTATAATTGAGGCCAATTGCACTGATGATGTATGCGCTGCCCTCAATGATGATATGGCAGTAAGTAAACAATAAGGAGTCCAAAGAGACATACAGTATAATTGAGGTAATTGTCACTTACAGCACACATTACATTGACCCTTCCGGTGTTCTTGCATTGTCAATCAGGAACGCGGCATTTGCACAGCAAAGGGCTTGCATAATAGCCACACAGTGGTCTGCAAGATGTTTCCCACCCCTGTAAGTCTCACAGGACACACAAACCCTCACAAGAAAAAAATAGCAACTGTCATCATGAAATGTATACTCAAAGTTTAATCGCTTTGCACCACTTCCAGATACCCACCGTGGATGCCAATGGTACAGCTGCTGCCGCTCCAGTCTTGCATCCGTTCGTCCCGGTGCATATGGGCGGCCTGATACACCACAAACTGACTCCTCTCCATGACCCTCACCTCAGCGGACTCCTGTCTGCCGAGTCAGCAGAGTCAGATGAGGTGGTTCCTGTCGTCCAAGTCGTGCCTGTAGCTCCGGGTGTAGACCCAGCTCCAGCAGCTGTTCCCATTCCAGTTGTTGACACAGCCTCTGTCAGCGCTGAGATCCCTGCCGTTGTGGTAAAGAGAGAAGCACCTGTTCTCGATGCCGTCGCTCCAGTTCAAGCAGCACCAATTCCTCTGGCACCATTGTGTCCAGGGCGAGTCAGATACTTTTAGGTCTACCTACAGGCCACACAGACTCTTTCTCCAGACTCGGCCTCCTCAGCAACTGTAGACATGATTTAACTTGGTGTCTCGAAATGTGTCCAAAATATATCAAGCAAAGTGCCTCATGCTAGGCTGATGTAACATCACGTAGATAAAGTTGTACTGCAAACTATGCAGCTCTAAGGAAATCAATGTGTAACTTTCAATAAAAAATTGCATTATGTTGTTGAAATCATTTTGATTTTTGGCGCCGTCTCTATGAGGTTTATTTTTGTCGTTGTTGTATACTATCAAACACACAATTCAATGGTGTACTTAATTTATCCGATTCTCCAATGATTTTGTAAGCCCTACTGAGACCATGTCAGAAATTAGTCACAAGAATTAAGATATTTTGATGGTGGAAAATATTTATTGAGCAAACTTCAATGCCGCGCATATTGTAGACACTTAATCTGATGCTGTGATAATCCAAATGTGAAAAGTATGCCTAAAGTCAAAGTGCAGTGCCATGTCGGGCCTGTGGTGACCAACAAAGTGACAGTAATTCGTAAAGTGAGTCACATTTCAGTGTACCACTGGAGGGATGTCGCTGCTCACGCTCACTGCCACAAACCGTAAAAATGGGAAACAATTTGCAGTTGAGACAGGTGTTGGCCTACAAATTAAGACGAGAAGTTGGGCGTTTAAGGACATCCATGGGCAAATTAACATGTTACAGTGAACTTCAATCGAAGTGGGTCACTCATTGCCAGAAATTTCCAAGGTTGCAAGCTGGACCAAATCCACTGTTTGACCAGCCTCATGTCCAGTTTGCGCACAAACCCGTCGACATTGCAACCGATTGCCAGCTATCAGGAGGAAAAGACAACAAAACTAGCAGTCTCTATAGTAACCATAGACAAGTTGGTGATTTACACTTAAATCTAAATTTGGCATTTTACCACCAAAAAGCAGAGAAGTGCCACATCGAATTTCTAAAGCATCAAAGCCATTTAAGGTTACTCATTCATATGGTAGTGTAATGCAACTTTTGTGAATGGGTCAATGTTCAAAGGCATTCATGGCAAATGAGCTTAGGAGCAATGTACCCTTTGATTTGGAAATGTACTACCAGCTACAATTGAGAGAGCAAACAATGACTCAAACTTTGCAGTCAGTCAATAGGGAAACTGATTTAAATAAACCCCACCACAGAGGGCACACTCGGTTGAGCAAGGTCCTGCATTTAAGATAACCCATTTCCTTTTTTGCAATACCCAATTCCTAATAAAGCACAGGGGTCCAAACACTTGTTTTGAGGAATTTTATTTTCTATTTCTCTTTTTCCCCCTCTTCCTGGTGAAGCAGGTTCATCCTGCAAAGATAAGCATATTAGTCAATTGTTTTACAGACAAATGACCATATCAGTCTTACATACCGTTTTGGTGGTGAAGCGGAGAACTGGCTGCTTGGAAATATTTTCCAGGAACATAAGGTGGAATCCTGCGGCTCGAGTCAACAGGTGCGATTGGTCTCCAGAATCCCCTGGGCAGGGAAGACTGGCTTGAGAAGGAGTCATGATGTACGCTGCTTGTGGGGGAGGAAGCACTGAAAGGTACACCCAACTCTGCTGAGTCCAGTTTACCAGACAATCCATCTTGCACTTTCAAAAAATTGGAGGCCAGGAAATTCTTTGTGCCAGAAGTCTCCGCATCACTGCCGGGACTTCGTGGGTCAACATAGCCCGGTGAATGCAAAGTCGTGTCATTTGTTGGCAGCATCTTTGGATCAAGCATGGATGGCAAGGGCCTCAAGATTTTAGACGCTGCAGGCCCATCGGACTGAGCATCTTGGAGCATATATGGGCTGCCCACAGGCTTGCGCAACTCAGTTGTGCTCTCATGATGCATTACATCTTCAGATATACTGGGCTTTGGCTTAAGCCGTTCGTTTGCAAGGGTTTGCTGTGGATTCTCGATAAAGTGAGGCATGAAATTAGCCTGCATGTAAGAGTCTGTCATAGGATTTGTCAAATCTAAAGTTTGTTCACCATATGATTGATGTTGATAAGGATAATACGGCCATATCACCTGTGCTGGCTCAGCTGTTGTATCTTGGAGATTGGGGGCCACATTGGAGTTTGTTGGAGGCTCAGTTGGTGGAATTTGGTCAGACCTCTGCAATTCTTGTAGTTTAGCCAGATCCCCACCCATCTGCTGAAAATACAGCTGCCATCCAGTCACGTTTCCCGATTGGTGAGATGGGGGCAGGTTGGGATTCGCTGGCAGGGCATCTGGCTGATAGGGCCGGTTGAGGTTGAGGTTTTCCATGTTGGCAGGTGCAACAGAGGGCAGCGGCAACTCTGGCTTTTCCATCTCTGACACAAAATAATGGCCATCAGGTTGAACAGACAGCTGCCACTCGGGCCAACGTCCTTGTTGAAGGGCTGGCTGCTCACTGGGGCCAAGTGGAGGAATGTTTGGGTTGGAGTTTGCTGGCACCTCACTGGATGGATATGGCCAATAATTTTCCATGTTTGAGGGCGCCAACAAGTCCTGGGACTGCTCCGGCTTCACTGTGTTGGATGATATAGAAACACCGCCCTCTGGTGGTTGAAAATATGCAAGCCATTCAGGCCAAGTTAGCGTTTGAGATGATGTGCCATCGTTTGTTTGAGGCACATTGGTGTCGGTTTGCAGCTCGTTTTGTGGATATGGCAAATTACTTTCCAACTCTGGAGGCACAAAAGGGGATGGTGGAAGCTCTGGGATTTCCAACTCAGGTGATGCAGAATGATTACCATCAGGCGATTGCAAATATGACCACTCGGACTGATTACTTAATTCAAGTGGCTGAGGCCGACTTTCATTCACTGCTGGAGGGGGCCGATTGGAATCATGGACAGATGTTGGCACAATCTCAGGTGGCGGCGGTGCTTCAGTTTGGTATTGGTGAGATGGCGCAAGACTGGGGTTATAACCCAACAAAGAATAGGACATTCCAGCAAAATCAGGTAGGCCTGGATACATTGAAGTAATGTCCTTGCCTCCAAATCCATATGGAATATGATGGTGAAGATGCTGGTGAAAAGCTATTTGTGGACAGCAACTGGGAATTCCAGGCGGGCATCTCTCCGGGCAAGGATACGGAGGATGTGCACCAGCACCATCGGGAAATGTGATAGGAGACTCTGGCTTTTGATCGTCAGGAAATGCGTTTGGTTGATGAGGAGTTACGATTACAGGCTTCGACTCTTTAGGCTGTTGGGAGAAACCAGGGTACTTGAGAAAGTAGGGAAAGAGATAAAATTGGGGGTCCTGTGGAAGGATGGGACTTGGGGAACTTTGTTGTGCAGGAATGTCTGAAGGAGGCTCCTCTGTTCCTGTAGAATCAACATTTTCGGGGGGTTGGTGGGCTGGTCTCTCAGATACTTCAGGGTGTTGAGCAGTAGTGGTGGGAGGAGGAGATGTAGGCAGCTGAAAATAAGGGGGGAAATGATGGGCTGGTGGTGTGACTGCAGCTTGTGCTGGTGTCCCAGATGTTGCAGGGGTGGGGTTAGATGGCTCAGGATGAGTTACAATCCCTGGCCTAAGTGTAGGTGTCTGATGTGGGTAGTAAGGACCAGGATGAGGCAGTGATGGCAGTTGGTCCATAGGAGGCTTGGCAGGTTGGGAAGTTGTACGAGCAGAGGGTGGAGGCTGTGGTTTCTGAGGAGGCACTGGAATGGTATTTGACGGCTTAACGTAAAATGGATAGGGGTAAAATGGTGGTTTCACTTTGCCCGCCGGGGACTGGGTAGGACCAGGGTAAAAAGGGATGTGGGACCACTGAGGGGCTGCAGTCTCCTTTGGCTTCTCCGTTACCAGGGGCTTGGCTGGAGACTGTAACGGAACTTTTGTCGGCTCATGAGGAACAGCAGGATGAGGAACAGCGTTTGTGGGTTGAGGAAAAAGGGGCACCTGGGGAAAAAAATTATTGCTCGGTGTCTTGGTTTGAGGATGTTGAGGATCCTCTGTTTTAGGAGGCTGTGGAGGAACTGGTGAGGGTGGAGGAGAAACAGGCAGTAAAGGAAGTTGTGGTTGAACAGGATAAGGAGGCACGTTGGGTGCAGGGTATTTTGACGGAGGCATTGTGGGTTGAGATGGCGGAGCTTCTGTTGGCAGGGGATAGACTGGAAACTGGGGCCGAGGGTAAAATGGCATCTGTGGATAAACCGGACGTATTGTAGCCTGCTGAGGAACATTGGTTGGCTGAGGATTGAGTGGAAGCAGCTTTGTGGGGTGAGGAGGATAAACAGGCATGTGGGGATAGGGATACATAGGCACCTGAGGATGAGCCGGATACCAGGGAGGCTGAGAGACAGGAAACTGTGGTGGTATTCTTGAGGAGTGAGGTGGTGATACAGCAGCCCTTGTGGGTTGAGGAGGCAGTGGGGAAACCCTTGTGGGCTTCGGAGGCTCTTGGGGAACCTTTGTGGGTTGAGGAGGTTGTGGGGGGGCTTTTGTGGGTCGAGGATAGACAGGCATCTCTGGAAGGGGGTAAATGGGCACCTGGGGATCAGCAGGATGCTGGGGCTGCTGGGGATCAGGAGGATGTGAGGAGACTTTGTGGACTTCAGGGTCAGGCTGGGGGCTTGGTGTTGCAGTGGTCGAAAGAGAGCTAGCAGGCTCCGTTGTGTTTGGCTTCTCAGGTGAGTGTGGCAGCGTGGCAGTGCTGGGTGTTGGTTCATGCCTTTCGAGATTTGAGGGGCAAGAAATATTGACCTGCCCCTCGCCATCCAGTCTAACAGAATACATCTTATCCTGGAATGGAGACATGGGTGTAAGTGACAGTTTCCTTAAACCAAAACTTCTCAAATTACTTACCTTCATTTCCACACAGGGTGTGGAGAAAGGAGCAGTAATGACCACACCATCAGGATGAACAACCACACTGAATCCACAACGAGAAGAAGCTTCCATCAATGGCTCCCATTGGCTCTTTACTGCAAAGATTTGGCAGCAAACGCAGGTGAAAGTGGTTACAGTGCAGTCCGAACTACAAGGACCAAAGGTGTTACTGCTTTAGTCTATACAAAAGCATGAAATTTGATTTAGGTTCCCATTCAGCTACCATCACTTAAACAGCAATTTGCAGACTTTATTGATTCTGAAATAATCTAAAATAGTTTACTACATTACCTCTACTTTTGTCAGAGCATTGTGGCACATTCCAAAGTTGTAGCCCCCACCTGTACTGCATCACCTTTAGCCCTTACGGAGGTCAAAGTCAAAAATGTGGCGTGTACTTACCATTTACTTTAATTTTGCTGACGGGAATGGTCCATTCAGTCTTGATCGTCATGCCTGTGGCATGGCAGGTGACCATTGGAGGGTGAGTAGGCTGCCTCACCACTGGGCATGACATCTTCACGGGCAAACCACACCAACGCAATGGCAGAACGTAGCTGTCCTCCTAAAAACAAGAGCTTTCAAGTAAAGAGTGGCACCCCAAATATGTCACGTCATTTAAAATTTTGAATATCAGACCTCGAGACTGACAAAGCAGCCATCATATGGTGCAAGTAGAAGCATATCTTTCCGCGTGGATCTAAGAGTGTATCCGCAGCTTTGTGGGAGCTTGCGAAGAGGCAGAGGAGATAGACCACCTGGGAATGAGACAGCACAGGTGTCACTTCCACAGACAGTCACTTTTGCTACATGCTAAAATATATACAAATGGTTTGCTCAGTAGGTAAGCCACATAGACACTTGCCCCTGTCCACAAATAGAGATCCAGGGGGGGAGTCAGAATCTTTGACTTGAAGCCTCATATGCTCTTCTGTACATTCAACTTGTGGTTCCATTTTCAGGAGTCTTTCAACAGCAGCATTGTCAGGCACTTGGGACACAACAGCCTCTCCATTACGGCGATCTGGCTCCCAGCCTATTCCAAAAAAAAAGTACAATGTTGACAATCTCATTGCAAAACTACTCAAACTTGAGCAATTTAAACCTTGTTACTGAAATCACAGAATTCAGTACTGTGGACTTATGATGCAATCTCACCAGATGACCAAGGACATTGCTACCAAGTTTTACAGTTCATGAGCACAATAACATTATTTCAGCTTGAGAGGCATATGGCTGATCACCTTGGATAATTTGGCGTCAAACATTTGAGTGTCATGAGGGGATGCCAACATGGCCGTGCAGGTTACACCAAATAAATCGACTGAATTGTTTTGCTCTTAATCCTTGGACACTTAAAATTTGCATGATCAAATTTGCTCAGGTTAGTGAAGAAGATTTGAAATCTGCATACCCATGTCAGACTGGTAACCTTCATCAGCTGCCAGGAAATTCTTTGTGGCCTTGTGTCCTTGAGAAGAATCAAGACCGATTACGAGTCTTCCATGGCGCATTCCACTTGAGTCTTTAGGGTCCAGTGCCGTCTTTCCTGTACTTTTATGCAATTTTGACCCCAGCTGAACCCTTCTGAGTTTTGAGCCATGGCAAGAGGAAGCAACAATCACGACAATGCTTAAACATAACAGCTCTTTACAGCCCCAAACTTCTCTACAAGCCATTGGAGTAAAAACCCAGACTCACTGCCTTAGCAGTGCCTCAACTGCTGCACAGTGGTGACCACAGACAAGTGAAGACTGAGCCACAGACTTTATCTTTGCTAGTCTCAGGTGTTTCTTGTTGGGCAATTAAGTTCGGGACATGTTTGTGACATCACAGTGTGAACACACACAAGATTTCACTTTTACTAATTGGGCCCATATCACTGAGATTCCAAATAAACAAAAGATTCTAGCACCTTTTCCTTATAAAAGTCATTATATAACAGACTGATGTGAAAGTACACAATACACTGTCCCCCACATTATGGTGTTTATCTTTTAATTGTTTTTACATGTACATGATCTTGAATTCTGAAATATTTGTTCTCTCATATGGCCCTAGACACTGTCAAGTCCATTTTTCAAGACGGTTTGATGTGATAAATGATAACGTAATTCTTCTCTGGTCTAAAGGTTTAGATTGTCTGCAAATTCATTGTTTGAACTGCAACAACTGGTCCAAATCAAAGTCCAAACTGTTTGGACCTTAATAAGGCAACAGATAATTAACTGTGTTGATGGGAGAGTAAGCAAAATAACTAACAGGCCCTTTCACAACATTGACTTTATTCATTTGTACTGAATATCTTGAGGGAAACAACACATCGGCATTGTTATTTTGAAGTAATTACGGTAGTCCAGTCAGTACAAATCGGTTCTCTATTGGGGACAGACAGTACATCATGGCAATAACTGTGGTTGGAATATCTTTGTTCATAATCAAGGTCATCGATTCATGGCATCTGAAATGTGGGAAGAATAACTTGCAAACTCATACAAAAAGACAATATTGCATTTTTTTCCCGTTGTTTTAATTCTGTACATATTCCACAAAGTCTGGAGATTACCAATGCCAAAATATCCCGTAGGAAAGTGCCATTAAAAGTTACTTCTTGCTTGGGCAGCAGTTAAAAATCCAACTCATAGTAGCAACAGATCAAATTGAGTTTATGGCACAGAATACACAATAATTCTCAAAGTTTTCACAAGACAGCTTACAAATGTTCTTATTCCAACCAACACCATTTTCAATAGGTTTAGTGTACACAGCATCATTTTTTCTTTTAAATATACTTCTAAGTACCATACTATGACAATTTGTGAATACACCTCTGATGACTTAAGCACAAGGCAAATAATGCCAAGGTGTTGGAGGCCAACATCCCAGGTATACAGTCAAATGCATTCGTACTGTACTAAAATGACAATGCTATTGGTTAATGAGGCGGAAATTAGCAGGAAATCCATTTATGTTGAAAAGTTATCTAAAGTAGCGGTTTAAGTGTACAGTCATCTGAGGTTGTCTTGATGATTCACAAACAATGATGCCAACAATCAATTAATCAGAATGAGCTGAAGCAATTCTGACAGTCCTCGTATTGACAATTGGTCCAAACAGTGGGGGAGAAGGAGAAAAAGAAAGGTCCAAACGTGTGTGGTGACACAGCAAAATTTACAGGAGCTGGCGAACAAATGTCTGTCAGAGGTGGAATGTCCACTGAGACTCTAGCCTGTGATGGTTTGACAATATTGAGCTCAGTTGATGCCGAGTTTACACTACACTCAATACCCAACATCACATCATTAACGTTTAAGACCACATTCAGGTACGACAGCAAAAGAATGTGATATGGGTAAAATAATGAGGTGTGTTGAAAGTGGCAAACACACACGCACACAGACAGACATCGGACTTTGTCAGAGGAAACTTGTAATTTCTTTAATGGTGGCGATGAGACATGAGGACAAAGGCAAATGAGAAGATGGTTTTGGCTGGAATATTACAATCAGGAGGACAGGGGGGGGACAAGATCTCTGCATCCTAAGTGGGTATGCATGCAACTTTTTAATGCCGACATGCTGATGACAAACTATGAACTCAGCATCTTGGTAATGCTCAGAGGAAGCATAACTATGCAAACCACCACCACAGTTACATGTGTACTTCCCCTCAATATGTAACCATTGCCAAGCAATGTTGTGTAAAAGGCAAGTCCAATTTTTGCGCATTTGTTGTTAGTTTCAATCCATTTTCACCCCATGGGTAAATACACATTTCAACAACTCCAATGAACATGCCATTTCTGTAGTGCCGAAGGTTGTGAGAAGTACAATGTTCAAATGGGGAAGGTGTAAAAAGGGCTGTGTAAGCAAAACAAGGCTCCATATAAAAGTAGACTGGAGAAGTAACATTGTATGATATTTTATCCTAGAAGTGCTGTCAACACAATGCGGTGAGTGGGAGTGAGCTGTGAAGTAGATGGATGGGTGAAGAGGTTGCTCAATATCCAGCCTTCCTCAGGTAGTCAGCCATTGCAAATGCTTTCTTGTTAAGCTGTCCGCCATGGATCCCCTCATTTCCCATGACTAAAACCAATACTGGAGCAGACAGGGGAAAAAAGAGAAATGAACAAAATTGAAGAGTCTTCCCCCCACATTATTCACGTCACGAGGGGGGAACAAAGGTGACACAGTATCTTACCACTCTTCACTGCTATTAAAAGTTTCCAAGACATGTCACTGCTTGCATCTTAACAGCAATATTTCTTTTCTCTTCTTTTGTCCCTCATATTTTTATCTAAGCAACTTTGACAATATTAAAACCCTGAATCTCTCAAGTATTTTGCCATTGAGTAAGCCTTCTTATTCAATCCACCTCCATGGACCCCTTCTTTGCCCATTACAAGAACCAAAACTGAAAGAGAAGAGATAGAAAAGGGACAGTTTAGAAAAAGTGAAGGATAAAGGAACATGCATCCAGAGTTAAGAATTTGAGCATGTGTGCGTTTGTTGTGGGGAAGCGAACCAGCTATGAAAACCTGCCCTTGAACAGAGAGGTGGCAGACTGGCATAACAGGATAGGCATTGATTGGTGTGCTTTGTCTAGCCCGTCTGTCACTGGAGTACATATATTCTTGACACTTAGCCTGTCAACACAAGCTGAATACTTTCCTTTTATTTGAGTAAATCACAAGTCGTACAAGAATGGTAATACACGCACTCTGTCCTGTAAGCTGCTACTGCCCCCCATTTTAAAATGGATGACAGCTCGATGACTAAATAATTGAATTTTGGAACATAAGCTGGTAGAAGGAGAAGGATTTTTGCCCATTCACCCAATCGACACAGAAATATAAGGCATGCAAAAGATTGACAACACGCATGCCTCTCTTTGTCTGAATGCAAACTGGTGCAACAATAACATGCAGAGCTGAAAAAGCCTCGATAGGAATCAGGGAGAAAAGGGAGGTGATGAATTTGAGGGGAAAAGGTTTTGATGAGGTTAAATTAAAGAATAAAAAGGAAAAAAAAAAAAGCAGTGGGCAACTCTGAACTTGCATGAAGTCTGGGGCCATATTCTCCCCAGCCAGTACTCTGCTCGAGAATACCGTGTGGCATTACTGCAAGTTTTATTCATAACTTCAGAAATTATCATCATAAGGTGAACTATCTCACGTTAAGTATTTATAGAGGAAAGAAATTAACTAAGTATTTTCTAGGAATGTTATTTTCATTGGACAATTGTTACCTTTGCCAGCTCTTCCCACCGAGACATTGAAAGTGGCCTCTCCTCCTTGGCTCTTTGTCCTCATGTCCATTGTCCAGTCTCCGTCATCCAGGAGGCTGTCTCTGAGGACTGAACATTTCTTTGAGCCCAAAGTGAGACCACAGGTGTGAAAAGTCTCCCTGTCCTTACCCACGAGTACGTCAATTTCTTGAGACTGGAACAAAGATGAGGACAAAGAATTCATAGTTATGTTGAGCCATTTGACAATCTCAGTGCCAATGATACTGTCAAACCTTTGACAGTGAGGGGGAGGATCACAATATAATCATTAACCTTGACCTCAAAATCTACACGGTGTGCAGATGCGGATAAGTGATGTCCATTGTTAGATATCTTTACACAGTTGTCAATTATGCCAGAATGTAAACTGTGCATCAGGTGTCATTTAACAGTGACATAGGCAATTTTTTTGGACAAAGTTAATTGAGGGACTTCCAATTCTATCTTGTACAGTATTCAAGAAAGTGACATTTGGGAGCATTTTCGAATCGGTATTGTTTCTTGTGATGCCAGTTTAAGACACCACTTTGCACCACAGTTTTGAAACGCTTCTCTTCACCACTTAAGAGCTGGTCACGCAAATAGGCATTTACTCATCGCAGACCTATGCACAAGTCCTAAATGAGGTCTGAAAATACTTGTGGGTCTTGTGGATGAGAGTGAGAACAGTAATTACTTTTAAGTTGGCGACCATTTCACCCCCATGCGTTTAACTAACGGTACCAGTTCATCCGATGATTGAGGCTGATGTCATTCCGTTACATACAAAAGTTAACAAACTCGAAGGGGTCACCCAAGTTCGATTGCTCCGACAAGCGACCAGTAACCAACGGCAAAGTGTTCCCGACAAGAAGAGGATTTGTCGTGCCACACGTCGGGCTGCAACACCGATGCTAACCGAGCTTTGAGCCCGGAGCCTGAGGGCAAGTAGCGGAAGCGGAGGCGCCTCTGTGCCGGGAAAGCCTCCCTCATACCGCTACACTGAATCCGTTCACATACACTGTCAACGCGGTGTTATCCATCTGCTTCTAGAGAATTTGATGTGTACACAATAAGAGGCGTTTCAAAGTTTGCATCAGGGTATAGGTAGCCGGCATGTTACCATGAGCTAATCACTGCCACCATGCAGCCGCGGCATCCACGCGCCCAGGAGCCGGGCGCCGTCTACTCTCTGGTGATCGAACTACTGGTGTGGTCATTTAGCAATGTCTTGACAGTAGCAGCCATTGACGTGTGATAAGCTGTGGTACATTTGGCGTCCTCACGCGCAAAATCCTCAATAATTTGGTAAGGTTTACCCATCCAACACGAGGTACGGCCCGTTAACATATCCTTAGCAGGAAATAGTCGTGGCAGGCCACCGCTAGCATCTGCCCGCTAAGCTAGCATTCCGGTTAGCTGGGTAGTGGAGGGGGAGTTGTTTTAGCGCTAGTCAGGTTTTTCCAGTGTTCACATGGAAACAATCACCGCACCGCGGTCTGAAGAAAACCGCGCATCTCCGTTAGCACCTCGAATTCCACTTCTTACCGTGATATTATTGAAAGTACCACCGGCATGTGCTGCCCAAACGTATTTGGCGTCCGTATAACCAACAATGGCGCTATCCTGACAGCTGCCATCGGCCATCAGGTTGTCCACGTAGCTTTGCCAAGACATATTCAACAAATTGGTGGTATATAAAAAAAAAAGTGGGATCCTAGAGGTCAGGAACGAGGGGTTGCGAGGAAAGACGGGTAGGAAAAGGGAGCTACAGGCGGAATTTTCAGAGTCGTCTATGAAAGCCGCACTCCGACGGTCACCAACGCCAAGGCTGGGGCTGTAGAGAGAGCCGGGGCAGCGGGCGGCGGGCTGGGTGTAGTCCGGATCAGATCACTCCGCACAATCAGCTCTCGGCGCTTTTATGGCAACGGGCGGCGGAATAAAGGAGCCCTGCCGCCCAAAGCCGGACAAGCAAAAGTCAAACTGGGACCAGATTCTCCCGTTTGAAAAAAAATATTTTTCAAATTCTTTGTCAAATGCAGCAATTGAGAATGTTGTCACATGATGAAACGTTTAACGGGTTGTTCTCCCCGGAAAAAGGTTTACCCCAAAGTCATAGTCTAGCAATAAAGTGTGCTTTCAGATGGGGTTTAAGAAAATAAAGTTTTCGTCGCATTCCACAACCATTGGTCTCCATATTTATAACAATCATCAAATTCTCTATCAACCTGAAGCATGGGTCCGTTCGAATGATGATTGAGTTCTCATATCACGTCTGTCTTGAAATGTTGACATCTTCTCTAGATCAGTGTTAATGCATATCAAAGAGGATGCATATTCAAGGTGACCTTCACTCATTTTCTGCAATAGACTGTGAAAACGTTGGCGCTCATAGATTAACGTTTACGCGTTGATTAATCAAGGTTTACGATTAATATATCAACTCGTAAATTTAAATCAATCAACGCAGTTGCAATGCGTGTGTTTGAATTTATCGCCTAAGACAGGCTGATTAAACGGTGGTCCATTGAGTCCAGCTATGTGAAGCTTTCTGAGTCATTATGCATCTACAAACACATCTCCATCAATAATGCTCGAATGCCTTCATCTCTGGATATTTACATTTGTACATGATCACTTTAAATAGTCCAGACAATCAGTCGCACCTTCTATGCTTCAGCGAGAGACGGCCGCCCTTTTATTTTTAATTATGGTTACGTTTACGCTTTGATTTCATCAAACTCTCTCGGTGGTATGATGATGTTACTGACTCATATTCGTTGAATTTTCTCTCGGTCTGTTGTTTTCTCACTATCACACACAAATACAAATTAGTTTAGTGGAAAGAGTCGACATGGGTGTGTTAGTTTCAAGCTTCATGAAAGATAACCAAAAAAGGAAGCACGATGCCTCGGTGGGAGACGTGCGCCCCTGTGCCACTAGGGGCGCTGTTACCCATGGTTTGCTACAACTCCTATTCTGGCATAGTGCAGTTTCTTGGCACAGGGTTTTGAAAATCATGGTAAAACTCTCAGCAACTTCTTTTACTGAGTTCAATTAATTTTACTGTTGTGTAGAAAACAAGTGTTTTGATGTACTCCATTATTGCTAAATATGTGTAGTGGTGTTCTTTGACTGCCAGTCTGATAGTTACGCTTTTCTTTCCTGTCTATTGGCGATTACTAAACTGTGGGTGCCAATTGCTCACTTACTTTTTTCGCTCCTATAATGCAACAGATAGCATAAAGCTAAGAATCATTCATGATGCAAAAGATAGTAATCTCGCCTAGGGCACTAAATTAGGTAGAGCCGGCCCTGCTTAAGAGTGTACACTCACTCTTTCGTGACACTGCTGCATCTCTTTGTAGTCTCCCCATATATTGTTTGGTGGTGACTGTAGATGTATTGGATGTCGTAGATGTATTGTATCTGTACATGTGAATTGTGTCTGGTTTCTCCTGTTCTCTAATTACACTTCTGTTATTCGTAAGTATTTAGTGCATCCCCAGTGTTCTCTCTACCCTTAGATTAGGTCTCTCCTGGATGTGTTTTTGTTCTGGTCTGCACCTGGAGCTTTAACTTTCCCAGATTAATACAGTATCTACCTACCACTAGGTTTGGTTTATCCAAAGGACACATGGAAAGCTCCATAACACGTGTCATGTCTTACAGTAGCATACACTATACAAGCAAATGATGGCCATCTATCGCTAATGATTAGGACGTTGAGAAATATAAACCTATTACGACATATTGCTGTGCCTCATACACAGACCCGTTTGAAACACAGGGAAATGAATAAATGGCCAAAAACTGACAAATTATATACATTAATACATTTAGCTTGTGGTTTTTCTTATTTAGAAAAAGAGAGTTAGCACGTGTTGCACAAATAGAAACCACGACAGATAGAAAACCAAATATCAGAATTTAAACCCAGCCATAAGAAAATAAGTACAAATACAATGTGCTGTAGCTCCTGTGGTTGTTGCGCATGGCTTTTCCGACGGTCCTGGAAGGCGTCAGCAGGGGGGATTCTCAAACAGCCCGTACGTAAACATCCTTGCGCAAGCTACCCACGATGCAGCGCGGCAGCGTACAACATAGCCATCTTGTCAAGAGTGACTGAGTGAGGGAGGTAACGGGAGGCGCTCTGTAGATTACAATCTGTGTTTATGCGTGAAATTCATCAGAATTTCACTTTCGAATGTTACGCGATTGGCCTCTATATAGTCTCTCCACCACTGGACTTAAAGATGACGAGACGAGCGGCTAAACGGGAGTGATTTGTGGAAGATGTCTCTCATACTAGTCCAGACGTAGGGGGAGTGTACAGCAGCCAGTTGGCTTCAGTCGCTAGCTAGCTGCGAACCGAGGGCTGCGGGCCCCTCTCGGCCAGAAAGTAGCTGGTGCAGCCAGGCGATGAACTCCGCGACACCGATCATCTGACAACCAAGGCGCTACCCAGCTGATCCGGACCATCCAAGATCTCCTGGTCCGTTGTTGGACGGTTACCCCTGCCTACAGGGAAAGCCGCATTGCCGGACAAGAGGAATCGAAGGGAGCGCTTCGCGTTTGAGAGCTCCTGAGACGCAACAGGAGACAGAGGAGGAGAGATGGCGCAGATTCATCTCGATTACAGTTAACTAGACGGAATGGGATATATTTCAGTGTGCTCTTGAATATGATCGCATTTTTCAGGGGGGAGGCTGGAACCAGCTCGTCTCTGTTGACGGAGGGATAAACACATCCGCACGGCGGATACCTGGAAACGAGCTGTCAATATGTCGAAAATGCCGGCCAAGAAGAAGAGCTGTTTTCAGATCACAAGCGTGACACAGGCCCAGGTATTGGCGATCGGTGGCACCGACGACACGGAGAGCCTGGAGGACCCAGATGAGTCACGGGCAGAAGATGTTTCGTCAGAACTGTACAACGTATCGCGGTCCGAATACGATCCGGCCTGTGACATCAGTTCGTCTGAAGAAGCTCTGAATAATATAGGGGAGACCGAGGCAACCAGTGTTATGGCACCGTCGCATATACCTCACGCCAGTCTGCTGTCCGGATTGTCCAACAAGCCCATCAGTGAGTTCCGTGTGGTGGGAGTGTCTGGCTCGAGTCCGAGTGGTCAGCAGTCGCTAGGGACCGGCGCTGTGCTTCAGCAACAGCCTGTCCCCGCTGCCACTGGCGGGCCTGCAAGCGTGGCAGCCAGCACGTCTCAGCCCACACCAGTGACCAGTTCTGCTCCCACCCAGACAGGCTCCATGGTGAGTTGCACTTCACGCTTTCGAGTCATCAAACTTGATCATGGTACGGGAGAACCTTTCCGCCGAGGCAGATGGACTTGCACAGAGTTTTATGAAAAGGACACTGACAGCTCAGTGGTTAGCAGGACTGACAGCATCAGGCATGCCAGCGTGACCCTGGACAGCATGGCGGACAAGGACAGCGGTCTGGGCCATACAGGAGGTTCTGTGGTTGCCCCGGCAACACAGTCAGGTCAATGCTTGGGTTCCATGGCAGACGCGTCGCTCTCTGCGTCCCGCATGCATTCGATGGAGACGTCACAACCGCCACACGCGATCCACCATCAGAACTACAATGCCTGGCAACAGACTGTCAGTGCATCGCCAACACAGAATACTTTCTCCAACAACAAACCCACCGCTGTCTCGGCTCAGCAGCAGCAGCCGCCTGCTGGAGTTATCCCTGCTTCACAAAGTTTATTGACTGTTGGACAAAATGGTGTGCCTCAGTCCGTCGTCCACTCGCAGATGTCCCCAAACCTGCCTCCTCTAACCCAGTCTGTAGCTTACCCTCCCCAGCATCCGCTCCCCATGGGCCACCACCTGACCACTCAAGCCTCCGGATTGCTACAGAACCAGGCGTCTGCCTCCATGCAGTCAGGGCTCACCCCGAGCCCGTCCATTCCAGTGTCCAACCTCTCCGCAGGGCCACAGCCTGTCGGGCAGGGACTGTCCTCAGTTATGTCTACACCCTCTGCGGGGGCTTCAGTACCAAGTAAGGTCGGAGATGTTACGGGAGTGGGGTCTGTGCCTGCTGGACTGACAGCTCCAGGTCTTCTTCTGCAGCAACATCCTGCAGATATGGGAGGTGTGGGTGGTCCCTTGCTGGGTGGAGGGACCACTTTACAACAGCAGACTGTCAATCAGTACGCCACCTCCGCACATCCCCAACCCCACGGCCTCAACCATACGCCACCAGTTGTACAAAAGTTTGTCGTCGTTTCGGTCAACTCCACCGTGCCCGCCACCATGCCCCCTGCTGTGCCCAGTGCCTCCAGTGCAGCTATGCCAAATGTGACAACCTCCAGTTTGCCTACAGTTCAGGTGCCCCACAGCAGCACTTCAGGGGCTTTGGGTGTGCAAAGCCTCTTCTCCACTGGATTTGGACAGGTGGAGAGTAGCAGCGGAAGGAAGTCTGAGGGTTTAGTCAGTGCACAGGCTCCTGCTCTCTCTGGGAAGGACAGCGTCAAACCCCTCATTCCTGGGAGTCTGCATCTTTCCACCCCAACTGTCAACAGCCTGTTTGGAATCCCCATCCCGGTCGACGGGGACGAGGACAGGTAAACACACTCACTGAATACTTGTCCTCCACCAAGCGATTGTTTGCTAGTTTTGCACCGAGCTATGGAACATTATCTTCTTAGCAATGTCATGCTGGTACAACAATGTGTCCGATCCTGAACAAGCTTTGAACCGCTCTTAAAGGAGTTTTATTCATTTCTACTCAATTTAAACTTTTGCAATTGGTGTGACTGGGATGCTGAGCTCTGACTCTGATCCTACCATGGAAGGATCTGTGTGTACGAAATCGAGACATCACCAGAAGCGTTTCTGCGCTTTGAGCAGCCTGATGGCGTAACAGATTTTCTCTGTTGGTGTTTAATGCCATTGATTAAGGGGAAGCCGTAAAAGGTAGGCAGCCACCACAAACGGGGAAAGAAAATGTTGTCTTCACAGTTACTCATCTGAGTTTTGAAAAAAAGGGTAGCACTCGCTTCATTGTCACCAACTTAGACCTCCAGCATACGACGTAGGCAACACCTTGGTTAAATACACACTTCCTGTAACACAGCGATTCCTTGTGAGGTGGCATTTGCATCGTTGTGTGTTTGCACTTCCGCTGGCTTCTTTCTGTTCACGTCGGCTATTGATGCAGGTCCCGTGCCCTCGCTAACACCCCTCTGTCCCATTCCTGCGGCGCTGGCCTCGGCGGTTGCAAGTTACCACCGTGCTGAGAGTCAATCAGCTGGGCTTCTTCAATCTACCACTGGCCGCTGCAAGTCTCTCAGTAAATACACCGCAGGCACGACCTTTTAATAAGTTAGCTGAGTCCCTGCCCCGGAAAAGACTCTCTAATACAAACAGAACGAAGAGAGTGTACGTGTGTGTTGCCACGTGTGTGTTTTATATCATTATTTCCACTCATTCCCGCCCCCTCAGGTAGGGGTTTATTGGGAATTTTAGAGCATTGGCTGCTTTAATTGTTGGGTAGCCTGGCAGACCACACAATCATGTCAGGTTTTCATTGAAATATTACACACAGCAACCATTTGTTAATGGACATTCATCTGGCATATTGCTTGCCTCTCTTTTCCTAAAGTTTCATGCAATGCATATTGGAGTTGGGGGCGGAGGGTGAGGCACAGCTATGGAATTTATTTTTAACTGCAAGAGCGGCATTTTGGAAGCACCCATATGCTGATGGTGAGAAGATTGCCACAGCGTGGCCCTATCACATGGAGCAGTAGTCACTCCGCCATGCCCCATTCCAGCCGATAAGGGACCTGGTAGTGGGGTGGGGTGTGTCAGCACTTTGTTAACCTAAGCCTTTGTAACTCTACCTAGGGCAAATGTAGATTTGAATATTGTAACAAATAGATTTTTGGCCAAGCATATACTGTATGTCAGTCTGGCGCAAATATCCTGAAGCTGAACGAGTGGAAAAAGGAATCGTAGGACGCTCTTGATTCTGTAACTGCCGCTTTGGCATCGGTGAGGTGCGTGTGCTTTGTGCATGCTAGCCTCTGAATGGCTGAGGGACAAGTCACAACAGTTGTTCACAAGTAGATAAAGTGTTGAGTGACATCCTCTGCAGCAGCAACCGTGCTCTGCTTAGAAGTGCAGGAAGCCGCTGAGTGAAACCTGTGGCATGTCACCAGCGTTGGCATGGCAGCAATGCTCAATAACCTGCTCCTGTGCTGTTTTACATCCCGTTGTAAATTTCTGAATCGCGTCTGTGAATGGAACGCAGTTCTTCTGTGCAAAAACAGGGGCTCAGATGGTTGCATCTGATTTCTGCAATCTGTTTGATTTACCCAACAGTTTACCCACGTGAGTGCCGATATGTTAGTATTACCCAGCAATCATATATGCGGCGTGGAAGTCTAAACTGCAGCCTACATGGGATTCAAATTGTTTTCCACTAGAGATGTCCGATTATATCGGCCCGATATTAGCATAAAAATGTAATATCGGTATCGGATTTTTTGGCTTTAAAACCGATAAAATAAAAACCAATAAAAATTAAAAAAATGCTTGCGTTACACCGAAATAGTGCCTATGCGCTCCTGAAGCGTTTACCGGCGCACATATCGGTATCGGCTGATATCGGTATCGGTAAATTGAGAGTTTGGCAATATCGGCATATCGGATATCGGTAAAAAAGCCAATATCGGACATCCCTATTTTCCACTCATTAGTGTACCAACTTGTGACGTTAAGCGCAATGTCAAGGTCTGGTTAGGTCATCTATCCAAAACTGGTGGATGCGAAGAACTGAATTCATATTGCCTGATGTGTGAAGTTGAACCCCATAATGTTGCATTGTATTTGTAAGATGTGTTACTGTTTTGAGAGCTTTGAGAATGATCCATTAAGTCCTTAATTTCAGTATTGTTTGGAAAAAGAATATTGAGACAACTTAGATTGAAGGCAGATGTTGGAAAGTGAGTCAGTTTTGATTCGCAGATGTAGGAGGGCTCTCGTCATCGAAGACTCATCCTTTTGGTTTTCCCTTATGTTAACCGCCTTCTGTCTCCACTCTGTCCTTTCCTCTCCCTGCGAGTAATTCAAACAAAACAGCAGATATATGGTCCGAGGGCGAAGATGTGCTCATGCTCAGACGGTGATTGGCCCCGGCCTTAATCTCTCCCAGATGGATACAGTTGTAGGTATCTAATAACATCAGCGTGATATCTTTATGTTGGACTGGCAAAGGATTTACCTTTATTTTTATCTATTCATTTGCATAGTGGTCTGGATGTAATTTGCCCCATGCTGCGGATGTGCGGCTTAGTGCCCTCAAATGAGGTTGGCTGACGCAGCCTCTGACTCCCAAGGAGGGAAAGGGGGAGAGGGGAGTCTGGGTCTGTGTAGTGAAACATTTACTGCTACTGTGAATTGAGAGATGGAGTCTGTGTGGGTGGAAAAGGGGGG
>OMPJ01020754.1:0-49859 GCA_900312935.1 Carapus acus
CGGCTTGTAGAAGCCCACCTCACAGGCTGCACACACACACACACACACAAACACACACAGGCCTCACAACTTACGAGAGAAGGCAACACAACAAGTCGCTCCCAAGCTAGCACCTCACCTCCTCTTTACTGAAGCATTACCTGAATTTCAACCTCTGCCATCCCATAATACCGTTACACGATTTGTATGTTGGTGCAGAAAGTGTGTTATAGCGGTTTGGACAGGAAGTGGACCAGTTGGCGTCTCCATGGAGACGGCGGGCGGCCGTCGGAGATGAAAGCAGTGGCGAGCGGCGGCAGTGCACTGCTAGTCGTCCCGGTGGGAGCAGCCAGGCTCCACCCACTTTCAGCCAGCTGATTAATAATGCAGCCGCCTTTGATAAACACACATACACACACACACCCTCGCCGCGATTTAATAGGCTCTGCTACAGGAAGTGGGGCAGAGCTCTCTCTCTCACTCACACACTCGCACTTACGCACGCACGCGTTCACTTTTTGCGAGTTTGATGATCTCTGTGAGCTACTGTCAAGGCACACACACACACACAGAACCATCGCAAAAGCGGCCCATCTTTGTGTGTGTGTTAGTCTGTGTGTGTGTGTGTGTGTTTGTGTGTTAGTGTGAGGGAACGCCCCGCTGTGGTGAGATGTGCTTCACATGTGCTCATCAGACACATGACTCACACAGACACACACACGCATACACACACACGCACGCACACACACAAGCACACACTCACGTGCGCGCACACACGTATATTTTCTGAGGTTGAGCTACTGTGTGTGTGCACACACACAGAACCTCATGCCACCGCACATCACATACAACACAAGATTCCTGAGTTTATATGTGTGTGTGTGTGTGTGTGTGTGTGTGTGTGTGTGTGTGTGTGTGTGTGTGTGTGTGTGTGTGTGCATGTATGACTGTTTTGATTTATTTTATCAAAGTGTCACCTGTGTGTAGCCAGTCTAAACACTTAAGGAAAAGGCTTATAATTGTGCCAGTTTGGAAATGATTATGGCATTATCTATTTATTATTATGTTTGTTTTTTGTCCTTGGCAGCTTTAGCGACTGCAGTTTTTAAATTACCACTTTGAGTGTGCAAAAAGGTAAGCGGTGAGTTCACAGGTCAAGGCACAGTGATGATTTAAGAGCGATAGGGGGATGTTGGCTGACTGAGTGAGGCTGAACATCATTAAGCTTCACTGCTATGTACACAAATAGACTTCGAGCAAACCTGAAGTGATTATTTCCTCCTAGAACTGGCAAGCCCGGGAATTGATGAGAGGAAATTCTGTCCAGAGTGTCTTCGGAAGAGTCACAGAAGACGAAGGTCTCAGTCTTGCTGAGCAGATTTGTGTTGGATTACACGACAAGAATACTTTACCACCAGAAATACATAATGAATACTGCTCTCCTCTTTCAAGCAATGTCCCCAAAGTATTTTTTTTTTACATACTTCCTGTGCTTCGATTCTCAGTTTAAATTCAACCTGAAATTCAATTTGAAAGCACCTTAATTAAGTTGGCACTCGCACAAAGATTTGCAAACACAGATAACACTCCGTCATGCCTCTTTCCCAACCAATTCCCAACCAAGGTTAAACTGTCTCACTCTTTTGTCCTCTCCATTTTTCCTCCACAACTTTTACAGGTTTAGGAAGGTTTTATCATTAATTATCTCCTAATTGTCATCACTACACTTTTTGGGAACACAGCAAAGGTTAAGTTCACATAGATCAGGTGTGAGTGTCTTAGTGCACGTTTGCGATACCTGCCATCACAGGCCCTTAGAAAAGGACATGCCCATCAAGCTTGATCATTGCCTGGGACATGTAGATACAGCAGCAGTTTGACTCATATGACACCTATATACATGGCATAACATGCACATGTGCAACAATTATCCTCACAATCCTCATGTCATGCAGTAGGGGAAGTATTCCAGTGTGTGAGGGGCTGCACCCCCGAGTGGTTTTGGGTTGGGTGTCTCGTTAAAGGGCACCTCGGCACTGCTAGGATGGCAAACTTTAATTCTTTCAGACACTAGTCAAGTCTCCTCTCTTGTTGGTTTGTGCCTGGACTTCAGCTGGCCGTCAGAACCTAAACTGTCTCACAGACTGAGCCACAGCAACCCCATCGGTTTAAAACAAAGCAAGGAAGACAGTCTTTTCCCAGTCAGAGACGACTCGCCATATAACCTCCCCCATGCTGTGCAAACTAACTGCACACCTTTATTTCATCTGTCACACAGCAGACACTCTCACTGGCTCTGCTTCGAGTGATTCACACGGGTGACTTACCTTTTAAGTTGAGCTTTGGGCACGGCTCTCTTAAGTGAATTGGTCTCATACTGGCTACCGCTGTGCCACTAATCTAAGGCTTTTCTCTGCTCAGCTTCTGATGCTGCAACAGCAGGAAGTCTATCTTAAGTACCCACTTTTTCTTCTCCTATGAGAGTGTCTGAGGCCCATTGGGACTTACTCATGACTTTGGCTAGAGGGCCTTGTGCTCTCTGTCAGATGGAGCGTGCTCTGACTCCAATTGTTTGTAAAGCACACTTCGCCCAGGCAGATATGCAGCACGTTCAGCATGCAGACATCAAGCACCTGCATCAAAACATTACATCGCTCACAGTTTAGATTAACTGTAGCAAACCAGCTGCCCCTGTGTTATGAGCTCCAATATCTTAAAATTATTTAAGAGAATAATCTAAATTTACCTTGCACAGTAATTTGCCTCATCTATTCCACTTTCAGTGACAAAACAGAGAATAGTCATTAGAAAATGGTTCTTTTAGGGGATCTATGCAGTCATTCTTGCCTTATGGGCCTTTACTGGGTGCTTGGCGATATTCTTAGTGATGTAGAGTAAGAATTCAACAGAACGTCATCTTTACCAGGTTTGTCTCACACCAATATTAATAGATTGCTTCACAAAAGGAAATGTGCCCATTACTGTATTTAAATACTGTGAATGAGTCATTTTAAAGAATATGTCCCATTTAGCCTCAGTTTGACACCAGTCTCTGGGTCCTCAGCAGCCTTCATGGATTATGATTCACTTGTGTCACCGTCAAAGGTTTTGATCAGGCTACAGCTTGGATTTGCTCATATTCATCACTTCTTGGTTGATATATGTAGTATGTGTGCGCTTAAGTATAGACAATTTTCTGCATGTACACATTTGGAGCAAACACCCTTCTGCTCATCACTGCCATCATTTGGTGTCACGCATTGTGAGCTTTAATGGAGAACCTGGTGCATCCACCTTGCTGCCGGTGTCAAACCTTTACTTCTTTGAGAAATGCCATCAACTTCTAATGCAAATTAGGAAATTGAAGAATGGCTTCACTCTCATTGCTGCTTCTTTCATTATTTTAAACACGACTCTGCAAATTCACAAAAGTATGCACAGTATGTATTGATGGGTAGATGGTGCAAAGAAACACAATGTATTGCTGTGAATGGTTTTCTGAGAAAACATTGTGAGTGATGTCAATAATGGATAGACATCAAAAATGCACAGGGCAAATAGGAAAGTAATGAAACAATAAATTGAACACAGTACTCACAGAGCGGTGAATGATGTTTTTGATGTATGTATGTCATGTAGATGGGGGAATATGAATACAGAAACTATTACCAGTTCTTTCATACAACTGATACCAGTACAGTTCTTGTTGACCCTCAAAATAAACACCCAAGACTTTTGAGTGGAACATTAAGACATTGACAGAGGGTGGACTTCAAGCTTTCTTGCAATTTTGTCCACACATGACAAAGTATACTGTTGGAAACCTCAAGGATATGCTTCACTGAAAAATGAAGACGACCAAGTGCCACTTGGATTTAGAGAAATTGCTTTATTTCTTGAAAAGACGTGTTGACAGTACAGTCTTGTTTATGGCTCAGTGACCAGTTGCATCGTCTAGCTTGCAGTGACAGGTACCTGACAAGAACACGAGCTCTTTTCAGGTCAGTTTCACAAAGGCCTAGTGTTTTGGGCCAAACCATCACCAAACGGCCCCTCCCCTCTGTTTGGTGGCTATGGTGACAGGTTACGGGCACAATCTCACATGAGTGACACAGCACTAAAGCATCAAACCAGAGGATTGATACATGATTTTGCAAATGGCAAAATTACACTTTTGGTTAGGCCCAGCTCACATTGTGAGGTTCATGGCTGGGGAGGCACTGACCTCATCAAAATCAGACTCCCACACATAGGAACCCCAGAGAGTGTCCTATGCCCCATTTGATTAATTATGTTAACAAATAACTTTGTGGTCCAAATCTCTGGCAAAATTTAACTATTCAATTATTTTTTTCGATTTAAACTTTCAACTTTTCATGATAACCAGGGAGGCACAGTGTCTCCGGCCTCCTCTAACTGCATGGCACTGCACTTACCACTCTTATGCCATCTCCCTCCACAACCATGGAGTTTCCATGGTCTACCTCTTTTTCATGAACCCTCGTAGCGCCACAGTCAACTCACAATTGAACAATCTAATACCTTGCTGCAGGCACTCAGCTATTTTGAACATGTTCTAGTATGCATCATTGCTCCCAGGTGTATTGCTTTACCTAACGGGAAAAGCAGTCATTGGATAGATCTGAACACATGCATCTAAATGGCCACAAGGCAAAACAGACACCGCTGTTTCTGTTTTTGATGTCATCTTGCACAGTTTATTGATTTTTGACACCGTTTCCATGATTTTATTTCTCTCGGGTGAGACTGTTTCAGCCCCAAAGCCAAAGTCAATTTTCTGTCACCATCCTCATTGTGTCATGCTGGTCCCCAACCTCACCATTAGCCGTACATGAAAACCTCTCAATAGGGACGTAGACAGGTGGACATAGTGGTTTTTCAAAACTATTTGATCCACCCCCCAGTGTGTTCGTCTACTGAAGTCTATGTATAGAAATACATATTAATAGTACTGCTACTACCACTGCTTCTTTTGCTACTGCTGCTAGAAATAAATAAAGTATTTCCATGCTTCTGTGGCGTGATGAGAAAATGGTGTTTAACTTGACTAAGGAGCTGATGCGAAATCAAAGACAAGTGAAGGTTAACCTTATATACCTGTCTAATCCCATTTTTGTTCACCATATATTTAACTTTTATTTGTTAAAGATGTGACGCAGGCCCAGATGTCCCTGTGTAAACCTGCAACCACCAAAGATGCAGTTCAGACCTTCATATCCACTAGCGTTTCCCGAGTCAGATATTTTTGATATCATATTTAGCATATTTAGCAGGGGTCACCAACGTCTCTGTTATTGAGGGCTACTTCATAGGCACTAAATTATGCGAAGGGCGAACAAGACCTGCTAGATACAAATTTTCTAAATAAAAAAAAAAAAAAAAACAACAACTCATAACAATCTTTTTAATAGGCATTATAAAGACAGTTTGTGGTTAGTCATATATTTGTATTTAAATATATTGAAGGGTCTGTTAGCAAGTCTCTCTTTCCTAATTCCTGCTGAGCTGTTAAAGAGAAGCATAATGTTTCTTTTACCCATGTTCCTCCTCGGGCTACTTCACTGAAACATTCATCTTGCACTCAGAATTTCAGTGGAGGGGTGAATGTTCTTGGACCAGACGGGGTAAAAATATGCGTCATGTCAGTCATGTGGCAGTCGGCAAAGCGCCTATGGATATCATATTCCTATATCAGTGATAATCAAGGATGTGTTAATCAATACAAAGGTATTGATACTTCCAATGTCCGTTGTGTCCATTTGAGGATCGACTCCCATGTTGAAATATCAATGTTAATACAATGCACATTATTTTCAGGCAAATATGTATTTCTATTTCTCATCACACGGCAATTATTTTCCTATTTATAGGGCTTATCATCTGTCAATTGGCAGAACCACATCTGCTTTTGCCTGTCATGGCAAGAAGTACGACCACTTCATAAAGAGTTTCCAAATATTGAACTAGACGGTCATTGTACTCACCAGTCTACTGTTTGTAGGCGACAACAGTAATTGTGATTCAATATTTTCTAATTACCCATAAACTTTGATCAGACTATTTCATGCGTTTTGCATAATTTTATTATCAATCAAATCAAAGAGTCACAAAAACACTAAATGCTATCGGCAATAGTGGCACTGTTTTACTGTACCTGGTATCACACAGGGACTTAATTTCAAACTACTGCATGCCACTAATAATGACTCCTGTCCTTCATGGGATGTTCTGTAGCGGAAATGTACTTGCGTTGACCTTTTTTTAGTTGAACTGCTTTAGTATACCATTAAGCAGTGCGTACTCTACCTATTCCGTCAGTCAGACCCACAAAATTAGATGAATCCACCACATTGAATTCCCATCCCAATTGGCAGCACGCATGCTGACCATAGTGTTTGTTTCACTGCTTATCTTCATTAGCGTTCCTTACACACACCCTGTGAGCTCTCATTTCCATCTTTATTCCACATTTATATTTATTGAGTCCAACTGAACAAATATTTTGCCATGTGTGCCCTTACTTGCACTGGTCAGTGAAGTCAATTCACTTGTCTCTCTGGACACAAATCTTGACTTTGCTGTAAAAGTTCATTGCAGCTTTTTCGGTTTTAGGTTTTAAAAGTCTGCTCCATCCTCCATTCTCCATTACCTATCACTACATTCTTTGATTGGATGGGGTTTTGAAAACAAAAGTGGATGGTCATCAGAGAACAAGAGTAGATTAAGAGGCTGCTGAGGTGAAGTTGACACTCTGTTGAACCAGTATCATAGGACTTTGCACTGCATCTGCAAAGAGGAACTGCAGCACAAAGCAAGCGGCAAAAAAGTGGACTCAAACGTGTGCCTATTAGTGAGGGAGCAGCACTTGTGCGGTCACCCTGTCACTATATTCAGTTTTATGTTGGTTCACAGCAGCGAATGTGCTCAGCGTATGTAGTTGAAGTACTGTGCGTTAGTAATTCTGTGAAGAGAGGCCATATAATCGAGGTGTGCACGTTAATAGTGTGGTGATAGAGTCGGGCAGCAAAAGCTTCTGCTTTTAGTACATCAGTTTGTAGACGACTCAGTGGCCTCTGTCAAACTGAACCCTGATCCAGATCAGGTATTATGATGCTTGTATAATCTTTGTCAGTTTGGGTGCCAAACTATCTTATCTCACCACATCTTTGACCATCTAGCTGACAGACTCAGAAATTGTAGATTAGACAACCCTACCAGCCTGAGCAAACAGCACTTCTCCCCATTCTTCTTTTTGTGATGCAAGATCACATAAGATAAAGGTTGTGATGTCTCTTTTAACTCAAAACAGGTCCTACAGCTGATTTTTAAATAAGACAAAATTGTGTCATCAGTCAAAACAATTACACAATGTTTGTTAAAATAACTGCTGGTCTGCCTTTCCTAATACAAACTGCAGAAAATGAGCTGAAATCACAGTTGTAACATGAGCTGAAATCACAGTTGTAACATATTCCTAAACACATTTTTGCATGGGATGAATTTCAGAAAGAATGTCAGATGTGCAGAATGTAAAATAGCATAACTGCGCAGAATCTTTGGAGGGCATTTAAAAGGTCAAGTTACACAGACATAACAAAAACATTCTAATGAAATCCAACACTGTCTTACTCATTCGCATGCTTTGATGCTCTGAAATGCTCTGTATGGGTGAAATGCACCACATTACTTGAGGTCTAGCTGAGTGTGCTGGCATGATTTTACTGTTATCTAAGATAGAGAAATGAGGATGTTGTTATCTGGCTCTTAATAGAGACTTTGAGTAGGAAAAAAGGGAGGGAAAGACACTGCAGAGGAACTACCATCCTAGAATGAGCCAACCATCTGTGTGCTTTCACTGCCAGGCTCCTCTTCCTGCTCCACTCTCACTAATCTTTCCTTTTTAGACTTTCTTGGCTGATATTTATGATGCAGGTGCTGAGTAATGAAGCTGCAAAAGAGGAGAGTGGGCAATTTATGATCTTTCGTATTCTGACACATTTGTTTGTAGGTTCTAAGAAACACAGGAGTCACAAATAGTTCAGTGCTTCCCCCTTACACATATTCACGGTATTAACAATGTGTGTCTTTGTAAGTGGCAACTACGGGGTGCAGTAGGAATGTAGTAATGGAAACTGAAAGGGTCAAGTCAAGTGTGGGAAACAGTAGATATTAAAAATTAAATTCCATTTTCTGTTCATTCATCTGTTCGCTGTTACATATTTGTGTCTGGTCTTCAAAATGCATCACAGACTTCTTTTTTATATAGATGAAATTGTCAACACTGAAAGAGAGCATATTCAGTTTGCATGTTCAGTTTGTGGCAGGAATGAAAAATGCAACCGCCGTCACCCTGCTTAACAATTTGACTCCATTCTTAACCATCTTCCGTTTACAAAATGAAGATTTCTGCATCGATAGAGGTAGAATGGTGGATGACCATTGAGGATCTTTTCTGGCCTCTGTTTTTCTCCCCATCCAACACCTCCCTCTTGGAGTAGATTACTTACGAGTTTTGTTCTGTGGATTGATTGTGGAACAGGCAACCACTTCATTCTCTAGGCAATGCACACCGTCTATACATCCCCTCTATTACTGGCAGTTTGCAATGGAATTGTTAGCAACGCAACCAGCTGTTACGGAGTCATTCTGCAGCACACAAAGTGAGCGTGACAGACTGTGTTGCCCACTTTGCACATTATGACAAGCTGAGAGGAAGGACAAAAACAAACATTGAAATGCTAAAGGTACCATGATTGATTCCCCCCACTTCCATCACTAATTGGCTGAGGCACTAATCTGTCCATGTGCAATTAGTTATATAATGATCTACCCACATTTGCTTGGATCTTTAGATAATACTGCCACTTTAATTGGACGCATGGGATATGTGTTAAATCCTAATTAGATTAATTGTCACTGTTTAAATGACCTGTGCACTAATGCATACTCAGCGCACCAATTTGAATGGCTTGTCAAACTTGCACGCACAAACCTTTTGTGCATTTCCACTCACATCTTTAGTTAATTACTTGAGCTCACCACACTGCAGTTACTAATTAATAGATACTACAGTATGGAGGGAAAGTGGTAGTGGTAGCAGTTGAAAATATTAAGAGAGAAGTGGTGCTGTTGCTTCTGCTGCTTCCGTAAGAGGTCTTAAGTGTTCCCTTAGCATGTTGCAGTGGTAAGGAGGTTTGTGATTTTATCATTTCTTTATCTTTTTTATTTTATCATGAAAACAATCATGTTTTTCACACAGTGATAACTATAATTTCAGAAATTTATTGTGTCAGTTCTTTGCCACTCAACACTACTGCAATGTTGTTGGTTAGGTTCCGAGTATATACAGTACATTAAGGACAACAGCTCAAGCAAGGTGCGGTCATTTCATTGTCTGGCACTCAGGGCTTACTTGATGTGATGTCGCCGTTCACATGAGGAGAATGCAAAAGAGGCTTGCAGGGCGTCATCAGAAGCACGTGGTTAGCACATGATATAGGGCAGCACACACTGAATCATTTTTGTAGTGCATCACTACCACCATATCAGTCATAGTGATGTGGGAAAAATGTGGTCCTAATCTGAAAAAAAAGTTAATATGGTGCCACTTTTGCCAGAATCAGTACTGATACTGATACTTTATTAGAATATAATTGGACTCAACTTCACATGGCTAAATGTGCTAGAATCGTCACATTTGTGATTATTTTTCTATCTTTTTCCATCCTCGTTGGCGGTAATTGGGCAAAGCTCATAGATTAACAGGAAACAGTTTTTAGATTTTTTTTCTGTTCTGAAACAATACAGTAGTGAATATAATGACTACCACGTACAATTCCATGAAACCACTACAATAAGTTGTAGTACTTTTTGCCATAATGGGCAGAGGCACAAACTGCTCCTGCCAACCATCAAATGATCATAAATTGAATAAAGTTATATTCTATTTGCAGAGCGCCAAATCATAAAAGAAGTTATCTCAAAGCACTATCCAGGATGGAGCAGGTAGAGCTCCTCTACATTTAAACGTTTAAACCTTATAAGATTTTCATACAAAGACTCTACGTCTCTCTCATTAGAAAGCACTTGCACAAGGCAACAGTGGCAAGGAAAAACTCACCTTTATCAAGAGGAAACCTCGGGCAGACCCAGACTGCAGATGGGTGGCCACCTGCCTTGACCAGTTGGGTTGACAGAGGGCGTGAGAGATAGGGGCAGAGACAGGTATCAAGATACATGGCAGTAATCAGCAACAGTGGCTAGATAAATTGAATATAGCATGCGTAAAGAATATGTAGATATGTCTAAATCTAAGCACAGCAAGCCGATCAGGAGCAGAGCCAGGATGTTTGGCGTTACATCATCAGCTACGGACTGTGGGTTTATAAAGCACAGGACACAAAGACTCCAGGGAAGAAGTTTAATTAGTAGCATGTATTAATAAGACATGTATACTGGTGAGAGAGAGAGATAGAGGGGAAGAGGAACAAGAACTGAGGTGAGAAAAGCTCAGTGTATCAAGAGAAATCCCCTGGCAGTCTAATTCAGACAGAATAGCGTGGACTTACTGTAAGCTCTACCAAAGAGGACAGCTTTTAGCCAACTCTTAAAAGTAATGAGGCTGTCCGCCGCCCCGAACTGAAATCAGGAAACGGATCCACAGGACAGGAGCCTGGTTGTTGAAGGCTTTGTCCCCCGTTCTACTCTACATATCCAAGGAAATACAAACAACCCTGCATTCTGGGATTGCAGAGTTCTGGTTGGATGATAAGGCACTATCAGCTCTTCAAGATACGATGGTGCCCGATCATTAATTTCTTTGTAGGTCAGGTGAAAATTTTTAAATTCTATTCTTGATTTCACAGGCCACCAGTGCAGAGAGGCTAACACACGATAAATTAGGTCTCTTTTCTTTGTCTCTGTCAATACACATTCAGCAGCATTCTGAACCAGTTGGAGAAGCGTCAGTGTCTTGTTGCTACAACCTGATGGTGAAGAATTACAGTAATCCAGCCTGGAAGTAACAAAAGTTTCTAGATTCTTCAGAACAAACAACAATAACTTCAGTTCTATCTAAGTTCTGCGACAGAAAGTTGCGCGTTGTCCACATTTTCATGTCCCCAACGCTACCTGAAGTTTAGCTCGATGGTTGCTTTCATCAGGCTTCCTTGATAAACACAGTCATGTATCATCAGCATAACAGTGAAAATTGACAGTGATATATAATAATGCAACCTAAAGGTAGCACGTAGAGTGAACAGAATCAGTCTGAGCACAGAGACCTGTCAAACTCCACGTCTAACCTTAGTGTGCTTGGAGGATGCATTGTTGAAATGTGCAATCTGAATTCCATAAGATGGACTCAAACTGATTCAAAGTCTGATCTTCTAGCCTCTGTAGAGGGATTTGAGGGTTGATGGTATGAAATGCAGTGTTGAGATCTAGAAGAACAAACACATAGACGAGACCTTATTCCAAAGCAATTAAGAGTTCATTTGTGACCTTCACCAGTGCTGTCTCAGTGCTGTGATGCATACTGAAACCCGACTGGAATTCCTCAAATAAACCATTGCTCTGTAGGTAGTCACACAACCTACTGAAGACAGCTTTCTTGAGGATCTTGAAGAGAAAATGAGGGTTCAAAAGAGGTCTATTTAAGAAGAGGCTTAATTTCAGCAACCTTGAAAGACTATGGTACATAGCCAGTTCACAAGGGCATATTTAGTACAGTGGTTCCTACAAAGGGAAAAACTTCCTCAAGCACACCGGTTGGAACAGCGTCTTATAGTTTGATGGTCTAACTGAGGAACTCATCTCCACTGATACAGGAAGATCAATAGGAGAGAAGCTGTCTAGAAAAGGACCAGGTTGTAAGGAATCAGGGCTTTAGGTTAGATCTGCGCAACTACATGTGCAGGACCAAGACCACTAATTGTGTCCCTTATTTATACAATCTTATCATTGAAGAAACTCATTAAGTCATCTATAGGAACGCATGATCGGTAGAATCATGACTCTGAGTCGGCCAAGCCAAGGTGCTGAAAAGGAACCTCAGGTCTTTTTTTTTTTCCTCGATTAATGAGGACCTATAGGTGGCTCTGGCATTACAGAAAGCCTTATCATAGGTTCTCAGACAGTCCTGCCAGGCTAAGAGATATCCATTTAACTTAGTGGAGTGCCGGATCCTATTTAGTCTATGTGAGGTCTTCTTAAATTCACACTTCTGTGAATCATACCATGGAGCCCATGATAAATAGCTGAAGTGCAGAGGTAGTGCAGTAGTGTGAAGGGAGAGAAACATGTTTGCACTAAAAACAGTGTGCATTGTGTAAAATGACACATTTGATCACATTACAAAGGTATCTATCTATATCTATCTATATCTATACAAAGGTATTTAACTATAAGTAACCACATTTCCATATCATTTTTTTGTATGAATTCTTTTACATTTATATTGTTTATTGTTTATTCATTTATATTCTCCCCTTTTGTATCACTTTGAGCTGCTGGGACCTTTAATTTCCTGGATCGCTAGATCAGTGGAGCAGTAAAGTACTTGCCTACCTACCTACCAACTAACCAATCAGCACATCACAGCTCAGTCCCTGCCAAACTTGCATGAAATATAAAATAAATAAATCCATGAATTAGTAAAAAATAATGAAGAAATACTATATTTGTGCTTTCTCTACATATACAGTTTCCATCCAATGGCATGTGTTACTAGCAGATATATTTTGTTATAAACACCTAGTTCCTTAATTCTTAAGCAGTGCATACTGATCCCGGCTACCAGCAGAGCTTGTTTTGAGAAGAGCCCTGTGACCCTTGACCTCACATTGAACCCAGGGAAGCGAGAGCTATCATCACCTCGGGATCTATAAATATCAAGGACAGTCACATTGCTATTTCCTGTGAAGCATAAGAAGACTAACCTGCAAATTTTCTACCCAGTCTCGCTGCAGGTTTCAGACTGTTCTCTTGGCTTCCTCTTTAATGAACCCTGCCGCTGCTCCTTTCACTTCCAACCTCGCCCCCCTTCATACATTTTCTTTTGCCACTGTCACACAGGAAGATTTAAACAAACGCGTAATCTCGTTTTCCATAAATCACCTTGTTAGGTGTTCTTAGAAATGGTTGGAAGCTCTGTGTTGCTCCTTCACAATGATCCACCCCATTTGCTTGTAGAAAGCTGCAGATTAATGGCTGGGGCACATTTGCGTCTTTGAATATATTTCTAATCCAATGTTGCCTCTCCACCTCTGAGAGCTGACTGGGATACTTAGATTGCAGGTTTGCGGCAAAGAATATTTAATCATTTCAACGCTCATCTTCACCTCTTTGGTCTGTGGCTACCCACTCATATCCATTCTCTTCTCTTAAGTATTATGTGGTTTCCATTTGAAATCATTCATGGTCCTAAGCAGAGGAAATTTGCAACCTAACGAAATGGCTTTGTCAGCAGATAGTCATCTATTTACAAATGATTTACATAAAAGTGCTCTCAATCGGGGAGGGTCTGGCCTGCGGTGATTTTTTTTTCTTTGTCTTTTTCATAGTAAGTCAAGAAATGGAGAAATATCACAAAAAAAGAAACATTATTTTTTTGGATTTGGATCCAGCTGATCCAAATGTGTGTGCATGAGTGTGTGCTTGTCTGTTATACGTTTAAAGGTTGGTTCCTCAATCACCCATCATCTTCTGTCTATCAAACTTGATTAGTCAGATAATTGGACTCATTCAGTTTCAGAATTTTTTTTTGTTTCCATTATTTGCACTATTAGGAGATTTTACAGCACTGAAGTGCAATGAAAGGCTTTGAGGGATTTTTTGATTAATTGAAATCAGTGCAGAGTCAGGCAGAAAAGTACCTGTAGTGAAGGTGTGGTTGTCTGTATGGACAGTGAGAAAACAAATGATGATTACCATTGTCTGAACCAAGTACAAGGAATAGACTTGTTTTTCACCTTTGCAAAATTTAATTAGCAAATTTCATGCGCATTTGTCAAAAAGCTGCTGTTTGTCAGTAATTTCAGCAGGAAAAAAAAAACTACAAAAAAAAACAGCCACCTAATCCGCATGTGAAACCACTTTCCCGATAAATCCGACAAAAGCCATTTGTGACAGAGAGGTGTGACTAATTAATGTCACCCTTGAGGCAAATTTGATTTGTTGTGGTGAAATTGTTGGGCGTCAAGTGTGGTGTGACGCGCCGCAGGGCGCATACACTCAAAAGACAAGTTTTTCTCCCACAATTACTGACTTGCAGGGAACTGAATATATTCCAGTGTGTCTATATAATTCACTCAGAAATTAAAACTCTGTAGGGTTGTGAAAACAATTTCTGGTGCTCTGCACTATATTCTGATCTTTGAAATTGTGACTGCGTCCTGTTTTTGTGGCGCAACCCGTGTATTTTCTGTCAGCTGTAAGATACAGTATATCATTGTAGAAATACCGGTGTTATAGATGAAGTTTCATTGTTCATGTGAAATGTTACCCTACAATAATTCTGAGCCATGCATAATTTCAAGTAAGGTATTCAGTTTCAACAAGGCTAAGAGTATTAAGAAAATAGGTTTGAAAAAGGTTTAGATGTGATGTGGCGAACATAAAGCCCGCGGGACAAAACCAGCTCGCCACAGGGTCCATTCTGGTCCGCAGGGTGACATAGCGTGAAAGACAGCAGCAGACATAACGCAATGCTGAGACCCAGAGCGAAGCAGCAGATGCCTCAACTTTTACGCCTGACGCCCTTCCTGATGCAACTCCCACCGTTTACCGGGATTTGGAACCGGCTCAAGAGCTACTTGGAGGTGACTTTCTTATGACTGTTTTGCAGTAAATCTTAGTGCTGAAGGAATACAATTCAGCACCACTATGAGACCCATTACAGTGAAAAGTACCAAAGTACAACTGCTCTCCGGGGCAACTGAGAGGAGAGAAGATAAATTGATTCATAGCGGATGAGGGAAACTGCGGTCTGTTTTCACTTGTCGCCGAGAGATCTGTGATGCAGCAGTGAAAACTAGCTACGTTATTGTTAGCAAAATAGTATGGGCATCATACTAATTAAAAGGTTAATACAGGAAAATCTTGTGGCTAGAACTTCGTGTATTGAAACAACAGTAACTTCAACGTGAAAAGAATAAATAGTTTAAGATGAATTATCTGTGCTAAAAAGAAGTTCATAATTGACAAAATGCCAGCCAAAATTCCCCAAAATATGCAGCTGTTTTCAATCATCATTACAATGGCAGCAGTGGCGGTGAATTTCAGGCCTCCTTTCTCTCCTCACTAATTGAGCTGTGACAAGGATGATGCACGGCTGCTGAGTGACAGTTTAGGTGTGTTATGAACAGCCCTTACAGGAAACACTATGGGGCGTAATTGTACCACATTTGTGCATCAAAACGGGGCCCAGCGTGGGCGGCTGTAGTACAGTTCGTGAAGACTTGGTTTAGTAACTGGAGGGTGGCTGGTTCAAGATCAGGGTGGACCAACACAAATGAGGTGGACAGGTGGCTGTAGGGATCCGAGCTCCTTCTTCGTGGCACTGCCAAGGCACAGGTGCTGAACTCTGCTGCCCACCTTTGGTGTTGATAGGCATGGAAAAATAATCTGCAAGGCTTGTACCACAAAATGTGTGTGATCTCCCAGGGGTTAAACGCAGGGGAGGAATTCCATTTCCGTTTATCCCACACACTTCATCACCACATGTTTCACATCAACTTTGAGTTCAAAGTGTTTGTCTTCTTGCATGTCAAGCGAGGATAAAAGTAAGAAAAACACGACCAGCATGTGGTCTCATGTAAAAGCATGGCAACTGAACCTCTTTAATCTCTCAGCTATGAATGAAGACTTGTCATCTCTCTTTCATAGTCTCCTATTTTTGTCCTGTTTTTTTAGTTTTTAGTTTTTTTTCCCCAGGAAAAAGAAGCAATTCTTTTTTTTTTATCAGTAAAACTTGGGCCTCCCAAGCAGGGAGTGTTCATGCAACTGAGAATGACATATCCATAAACATCAGTAATGCCATTATTCCAAAACACATTTTCATTGTCTTAAGAACGCAAGTGGTGAGGAAAACCATTGGACAACATTTGGTGTTCATTGTTTGGGTTTCAACTGCTTGACCAATCATTACCTTTGACACAGTCAACCACAAAATTCACCTCTCAATTCTCTAGACCAGCATCCCTTTCTCATCTTTCAAGCGTTGGGTTCATCATAAGGGGTTAGGGCCCTGCACTTGATGAAACCCCTGAAACAAAGTGTCGTTGAGGAAGACACCAAGGGCACTTTTACATAAGTGCAGGCTTGGGACTTGGTTCACTTTTGGTATTTCAAATTCATTTCATTAATGTCCTTTCACACTGTGCTTTTCAAGAATGGTCCAAGCCACCTAGTCAATGTAACAAAGTTGCAACTGCAGGGTGTTCGCGAATGATACTGAGGAAGGTCAACGTCACTGATTACATTTAAGTCCCTCCCAGTCATATAAACAGGGAGTCCCCAAGTTACGTCATACTTGACCTACATTGATTTCGTGGTTACATCGCTGGTATCGGTGTTAAACACCATACGAGATTTATCTGGTAAAATTACAAAAAGAAGTAAATGATACAAGAATAGTAATAAAAAGATAAGTTAGCTGCAAATTAATATGAAGTAACTAACGTATAAAAATACGACATGGCAGTGACAAATGTTAAAATGACTATGATATGTAGATGATAGGTAGTACTTTTTGTGGACGGATGAATACAGCATTATGCATCTGCAGCCGAGAGGACCGCGTCACCTCTAGTCACTGTTTATTAAGCTATAGTGGAAATGAGGAAGCGTTCAGAAAGAGGTGAAAGTGCAAGCGGCTTTGGCCGTATGCTTTGTTTAACTTTTTAGTTCTGACTAACAAGTTCAACTTGTGACTTCCGACTACCGTTGAATTTCGATTAGTGCCATAGGAACGTAACTGTGATGTACGTCAGTGTGAAAATATTGTACTTGGTGTGTGTGTGTGTCCACATTCACACACATCCACGAAAAATTTTCTTGAGGTCCCGTCACTGGATAACTGTACCATAAACATGAGATTCTTCCTTCTCGAACAATTTCGATCTCGCGACATTGTTTGAGACGGAACAATCTTGTCAGATCTGAATCACATGTTCAGTGTGTTTACCATACAGGCACAGCATTTAGTTTTTCAGTTGTCGATTTGTGTGGTTACTCCTCAATGTAAGTCACGACACCATCAAAATGCCCTGCATCTGAGATCACTGTTGCAAATGCCACTTAGCTTGCCAGAGAAGTTAAGACTCTCAAAGAGAAACTTATAATGTTCTTATCATAGTTGGGAAGAAGTGATTAAAGAAAGTTAGGGTGCAGAAAAAACTTGCATTCACACACCCTACTGACGAAAAGGTTCCTGACACCTGAGTTAGGGAAAGATTTTAAGGGTGCGTCACTTATCTGCGATTTCCATATCCACGGAATGGATCCCTCGTGAATATGGGGGGTTTGCTGTACGTTATCTCATTTCACAGGTATCAACAATGTCCCTAATTTATTAAGTAGTTAAAGTTTCACGTTGGCATACCTTTGAATCGAGGCATATGAGTTCTAATTTGTTTTCACACCCCATGAAGATGTTCATTATTTTTGGTATATTTGTAATAGCAGTCATTGTATCAGTAGCTTTGATAGTCTGGACGCAGTTTGCTTGTCAATGCCATGATTGATTCCAGTTGAAACAAAACGTTGGATCTAAATCATTAGTTGCATCTGTGTACTTAAGCCAATTACACTCAATTAATCAGGCCAACAGTGTAAAAACTCTTTTTGGCAGCAGCTGAAGAACAGACTTGTCTTCCCAAGACTAGACAGCATGGCTCAGCACATCCAAGTTCCCTGTTCATCCTCATCTGTTGCAAATATGGACACTGCCAGCTCATACCAGTTTGTGTCTAGATGTATTTTGAAATTTGGAAACTATTAAGCATTGTTTTTAATCTAATCTATCCATATTAAAACATAACTGCCAAATCCAGCTTTTTTATCAACCAAATATGATTAGTTGGATCAGTTCAAAGTTTGGATCACTTTTTTTTTTCCTTTTCAAAATGGGACTTATTAGAAAGAGTTACACATTTTTTCTGGTTTAAAAAAAAATAAAGAAAAAACTGAAGTTGGTCACCAGCACATGCACACACCTTCAGACATGGTGTCTCAGGCCAGGAATCAAAAGGAAAATCGGAAACACTTGAGCTGGGAAAAAATGCTGGAGAGTCATGGGATGAACACAAGACAATCTGACAATTTGAGTTTAGGCACAGGTGAGGTTAAAGTCACTTAATCTAAGTTTCTCACACTCAAACAATGACGTACAAGTCTTATGTTTAAGTGTTTCATTAAGATGGGTGAGAAACAATCTTGAATCTTCAAAACTGCAAAGTCATTCAATGGTTACGGTTCAACATCAACATAAACACTCTCCAATGTGCAAGTTTGTTGAGAAGTGTTTGAATGCTTGTATTGCATATTCTTAACAGCTGCTTACCCCTACCAGACAACAAATAGCATTATGTTAGATCAATACTGCAGCCCTGTCACAACATCACATTGAATAGAGCCCTGGTGTCAATCGATATACAGTAATTTACACATCAACATGACACATGTGTATTCTCTAGAAGTGCTTTGTTTTACAACTTTGCACATATTCAGTCTATTCTTCATTTCCATAACTCGCATCAGCTAGGGAACAGCGAATAAACTAAGCAGATGTATTTTTCCCCACAATGCTTTGCTATGTACCTCACACTCATTCAGCACTCAATAATAATAATAATTCAAGCTTCATTGTCATATGCACAGAATATAGAAACAAGTTTCCCTGCACAATGAGATTCTTACTTGCCGCCCTGCACGAGAACAAGCACGGGGTTAGCAAACACGTCGCCTCGAGGGGCGCCATGCAGGTAGGCGTGTCGGCATTGAGGGTCTTGCCTAAGGATCCTTACTGGATGTTCGCCCTGACTGGGATTCCAACCCCTGTCTCCCACGTAACAGTGAGTGGTCTTAACCACTGCACTATCCAGCTGCCACTTCACATGATATTGTCTAATTTTGAGAAATAAATTTGTTTCTGGAGGGTTGGATTTAATTCAATGCATTTGAGCATTCAGTCCATACAAATATTCTGGAATACCGTTAAGACAAAGCCAAGCTAAGAAACATAGAACAAATCCCAATCTGTTGAAGTCCTCACATGAAACATTTCTATCCCCGTTTCACCGTTGTTTCAGTAGGCACATCATTGTTATGAGCTGATTAGTTTTTGATATTCAAATCAGTCTCACTGTACAACATTTTTAAAAAACAGACCCATTGGTGCTTAATACACAACACTTTATTGATGAAGGATCTTTGTGGGCTGTGTTTCGATGTATCAATGGAGGACTTCCCCAAGCAAAATTAATGCTCTGTAAACTATCCATCTATCCCTCTACATACCATAATTGAATCTAATACATGTTAAAGCGAAGCAATGGTTCATAGAGAGCTAAAGACTGAAGGTGCTCTGTATTATTATTCACCTCAGTCCACATACCGGTACTTGCCCTAATAATTCATAAACATTGACTCAGCACTGGCATCGCCTGGATAGAGGAGTGGCCTTCACAGAATAGGCGGTTCCAATCGGGTTTCAGCACAAGACAAAATCAATCACTCATAATCACCTTGCTATTGATCAGTGGTCAACCCTCCCTTCAAAGGGACAAATGGGAAATGTAGAGCACAGCTCAATAGAGCCACCAGATCCTCTCACTACAGACATGATATCACCTCTTTGGGAGCATGTGGTAAAAAATCACTTTCTTGTTTATCACTGCAGAGTTTTTTTGCCTTATAACCCTAATCTGTGAATTTGAGTGCCATGCTGTAAATTGGTATGTTTTGTGAACTTTGTAATACACTTGACAAGTAAACACGTAAGCACATATGTCTCCACACATTTGTGCACAATCAGCAACTTTTATTTCTTTGGATGTTCTTCATTGCTACAAAAACAGTGACATCTGGCAGCATATGTTTCCTTCAGAACTGCTGAAAATGTGTTTTAGTACACATCTGTCTGTCTGTCTGTCAATTTTCTCCATCCATACATCCACCCATTCATCCATCCCATCTTTTCTTTGTTCACCAGTTGTCTTACATATGTTTGATGTCTTTGAGGGCACTTGGGGGCATTATACCCTCATGACCACATCAATGAAGAGATAGTTTCTTACTAATGGATAGACAGGTGTTGCATAGATGGACTGAGATTGTCAACAAGGCCTGATATATATAGAACACACATATATATATACATATATATCTAATCATTATCTCTTACCTATTCCATGCAATTTCCATTGATGTAATGGACTCTTTCCTTTTGTTAAGCATGATATACAATTATGGCATTAGGGTTAAGGAGTCTCAGTCAACAGGTGCTGTGCCCTCTGGTAGTGATAAATCAGTGCAGCAATTTTTCCTTTGCTGTACTTAACATTTGTTTGGGAAATAAGCTTCTTCAGCTGGCACATTAGAGAAAGCAATACGGCAGAACTCTTCCTTTCATCCTGCAGTCTATATTTGAGAAAAGTACAATAAGCACGCACAGTCAGATGAACAGTGTACTGTGGAGAGAGTTGTTGTACAAGATCTAAAATACAAGATCTATGATTAAGCAGAAAGTACAGCATGTTAGTGCACAATAACAATGTGTTCTGCAGCTGGGATGGCGTGTAATGTATTGCAATACAAACTGTGACGTACAGGTGGCTTTAATACTTATTCACATAACTTATTTGACGAAGGAAAAAATTCACAACACATCATCCACTTTCGAACTGCTTGCTTCTAGGTGGCTAAGGTCACTGGGGCAAGCAAATGCACAACTATTAAGGTTCGCATTGTTGAAACTACCAGGGATATTTTGAGGATATCTCTATTCAAGCTAGCAGATAAAATCTTAACAATACACATTTCCACAATAAGCTACTTGGCAGCCCCTTGACATAGAGGTGCCTCAACACCATCTGTTTCAGTACGTCTGTAAAGTCCTCGAATGAGCAGCTTGGAGCAAGTGAAAAAAAAAACAATTTCATCTTTTGCAAGCAAAATATCTGCAATCTGCTTCACAGTTACCAGAAGGGCCAGAAACGTGTGCTGCCTTGTTCAGGTGTCATGGGGCGATGGGTGTCTCGCATAACTATAAATTCAAATCAGCGATTTTCTGTCAGAGTAAATCAGGCTTGTTAGTATTGATATTGTGGTGAGTCTGCTTCAATGAAACATGGAATAAATAACTTATCTTACAATGGAACAGTATATTCTCTGTATCTTCAACTACAAAATTAGGACTTACACCTGAAACAAACTTTGTGTAGGTGTGATGGCTTTGAATGCTTTATTTTTTCATTAGACATGAAATGGGATGCACTTGCTTACATTGCTGTAATCTTAAAAGAACAAACATAAAAAATCATGCATGTACAGTATGTTTTGTAATCATTTTATTGCTAATCACTGTATGTCAAAAATAAATCAGTTGCAACCAACTACAGAAATGCAGAGCCTACTGACAATTTTTAAAACCGATTGTTAATTTGTCAGTCTAATTAGTCTGACAGCCCCACATTCATTTACCTTCATAAAATTTATGTCGTTCCAACAATTTGGTTTTACAAATAAAGCCAGAGGTCAAGGGCACAATTACATTTAAGGTGTTTAATCATTTGTATTGATCAGATCTACGTGACCATTACTCATTATCAGAAATCAAGAATCAGCAATATTTCATTGTCACTACAGCAATTGAATTGTGCAATGAAACTAAGGCGCTGAATTCTGGTGCAAAAGAATACAACAAGAGCAGATAAAGAAAGAAACAAGAGCGCATCTATATACAGAAGAAATATTAACTCACAATATATACAGTATAAATAACGATATAAATAATGATATAGATAATAGCAGCACTGATGGGGTGGGAATGTTTTAAAGTTGACTGGAGTGTTCTTGACTAAGCATTTACTGTAGACTGTTGTCTAATACTAGTACTGTTGAGGTGACTTATGGCAGCTGGGTAAAAGCTGTTCCTAAATCTGGTGGTTCTTGATTTGATTGCCCTAAAATGCCTGCCTTAGGGCAGACGTTCGAACAGGCCTTTAGCCGGATGTGACAGGTCCTGGAGGATCCTTTTTGCATCTCTCCGGCAGTGGGAACTGTAGACTTCTTACAGTGAGAGGAGAGGGCTACCAGTAACCCTCTGGGCGGTCTGGATGACCCTCTGGAGTTCCTTCCTCTGCGCTACTGTGCTTTTGGAGAACCATGCACAGATTTAACACATTGCATGCAAAGAAAGAGCATAATATTGGCATACATGGGCATTTTGAGCTTAAGGAGTCTGGTCCGTTTCAACCAAGACCATCTTTTTTACCTGAGCCTAGCTTTCACATTAAGGTCTCAGGCCATAGAAAAGCTTCAATTCAGAAGAGTGTCTGCTCGTTCCCCCAGCGTTTAATGTAGCTGCTGTGACATTGTGCGAGCTGTGTGGAGGAGGTAGCGTGTGATGAAAGAGGGAACTGTGCAGGGAGTTATTGTGTTTCCCGAGCAGAGAGGACACAAGGGCCACATGAAAAAAAGCTTTGTTCCCCAATCTTCTTCTGCTTGAGTTGTCATCTTACACTAAAGATTTCACCCTGGTAGATGGCCAGTTTATTTTATTCGGTGTAATGAGAGAATCTCTGAACAGCGGTGAGTAAGGAGGCTGTACTTAAATATAAATTCACCAGGGATTCTGCGCATCACTTTCTGTCTTAGTTATTTACGGTTATGGTTACGGTTATGGTCATCCCTCCTTATTGCAATCTATGAATCTATAAATCAAGAAATGACGGGGGCACACAACTTTCTGTCATTGTAAATATCTATTCCATCACTCCTCTTAAATGCATTATAGATGTGACAAAATGCACAGAACTTGCAAAAATAAAAATGGCAAATTCAGCAGTGAGCCTTATATCTCAGTTTTGTCATTATATCCCCGTTGACTCTGGTTTTTACTGACTGATTTCAAGTTAACCAAGATTCAACTCAAGCAGAGCTCGATGGAGCTTTACTGGTTTACATCTCACTTGCCACACTGCGTACCGGATTTCTGTTCGCCTGCACACAAATGGGGAATCGGGGTTGGTTCTTTTTAAGGCAATGCTGCCATAAAAACTAAACAAAACAGAAAAACAAATAGATAGATAAATATAGATAATGATTTTTTTATCTTATATGTGGTTTTGTCTGTCATACAGTACCATGTTGTTGTTTTATCAGGTTGACTAGATCTGTTGTGAATAACCAGAATCATTTGATTAAGAAGTCGCTCCAAAACACAAATTTTTAATGTTATTTGAAAAAGAATTAGAGAATATCAAATGTGAGATGTGTACACACAGTTTGTAGGGAAGGTGGACCCATCAAAACAAATATGTTTTAGGATCCCTCATTAGCAGTGAGTGGTAATAATGACCAATTTTCTGCATTATGTGTGCATCACATTTACCTCCTCAAAGTCTATTTTTGGAACGTGTTTGCTGCATTTTCCACTGTTTTTTAAAATGTTTACATGACTAAAAGGGGTACAGCTGCATCACATGGCAGATTCCAATTATGAAAGTGTTTTCGTCACGCAATGTTATTGTGGACTGACTTTTCATCTGTGTGATGATTCTCCCATTATTAATGATGCAAATAAAATTCCAAACCAGGTTGAAATGTCATTATAAAGTTTGCAATGAGATGTGAATGTTTACTGGTTGTGTCTTGTGTTAACATGCTTCTGACTTTGTCATCAAAAATAACTTTTTTGATAATAAAAAGAACATCTGAGACGTAAAGAAATACAATTTTCATGTCACTTAAAATCACTCAACTGCCCCCTCCTGTTTTAAAAACATCACTGCTACATCACATCCCAATTTTTCATGTTTCTTTCAGCCTTTGTTACTCTGACTATACGTCAAAAGATCATTGGATAGCTATATCCTTCACCAAAGGGAGTTTTGTTTTTCTAATGATCGACATATCTCTCTGCTATTAAAAACAACCCTGAAAGAAAGTTGAAAGCTGATAAAAAATTGAGAGGAACATATTTTGGGGGATGATTACAGATGTGGTAATGCCCCCAATCATGTATCTGATCATTTATGACACAGGGTGTGAGCTACAGCCAAGGACAACCTCCACCACAACTGTGGAAAGTTGGCTTTCACCATGTGATGCAATTATTTCATTTGAATTAGTCATTGTGGAGAGAAACAGTGCAGTTGCCCTTGACACAGTGAATAGAACTCATCTCAAACTTAATACTTGAGCAGTGAGCGTGTAGAAGAGTTTATACTTCCTTACAGTGAATGTGCTGAAAACAACCACTTACACACAGACTGAGCTAAACTAATGTATCTTTATTCTCATTTTACCTTTCCTCTTACAGGTAAGCCCCGCCTGTCATTGCTCTGAGAGGTTGAGAGACTCATTTAACAACGTTCTCTATGATCTTCACTGCCATGGGTAACGCAGAACTACAAATGCAACACTGCTGCTCCACACCTCTGACAGCTGTACCAGAATAAAGGTGTTGCCGCACTGCTCACAGAATGCCAATATGATGAGGTGTGAAGCAGCGATGTCAATGTCAGCACTTGCAACTATGTAAAACCAAATGTCAGGAGGAGGCTTACAACAGCAACCAAAAGGAAGCCACAGGCACCGTATTTATGTCAGCTTTGAGTACCATAATCTAACTCTTGCCGTGTGATTTCCGCATACTTGTACACTGTCATCGACTCTACGCTAGATTTTGCACCTTGTGCATGTACAATGTTAGTGCTGAGTTTTAGGTGGAGGAAATGGCTGTGAAATATCTTGGTACAGCCAGCCAGTGTGCAAAGGGGCTATTTTACATGGTGCCTCCCGACTAACGAAAACAAAAACTTCTGGGCGCCGTTGAGAGGCACTGGTGCTGCAACACAAAGCAATCCTTTCTTTTTTCTCTCTCTCTTTTCTGTGTGTACATCTGTTCTGTGAAGGCAAAAGGATCATCACAGCTGAAGTGCCCTTGTGAAGCCTCACTTATTCCTCGCTTATTCTCTCCATTCTTTTTTTCTTTGTGGTTGCTGTTTGGTGGAATGTTGGACAGTGGAGGGAATAGATGTGTGCTAAATTCAAATGTTCACTTGGTGTAGATTGATAAGCAAAAGTAACATCACACTGAAAAGCAGACAAGGTTGCTTCGGATGTGAGTGCTCCCCAAAGAAAAGGGTGAACTGATCGTTGTGACCATTTCCACCATCAAACCCACTGGCCTCAACCTCCCCATCTGTCAATGGAGTTTAATTGGCTGGTCGTGTGGTCAATGAAATATCAATAAATGCAAATATGAGCAGAGACAAAGTGTACAAAAAATGTGATGTGCACAGAAATAAGTATCTGCCCTCCTGGACGAATAGTGTCATTATCTCATGACATCTCATTGGTCGTTTTACACTTTGGATTGGTGTTGTGAGTCAGATCCAATTTCATAACATATATAACAGGTCAAAAGTTTTAGAACATCCCAATTTTTCAGTTTTAGAGCATCTCAATTTCCCGGTTTGTTGTTGAGTAGTTCAAGTCCAATGAATAGTTTGAAATGGTACTAAGTCAGGGGGTGAAATGCCTGAGGTAAAAAAAAAAAAAAGAGAGAGAGAGGGACAATAAACAAACAAACGAATGAATGAATGAATGAATGAATGAATGAATGAATGAATGAGGAAGTAACGTACCAAAAGTGTGTGTGCTACTTTGATGAGTCAAACATTTAGAGTACATTTAAATTTCAAAATGGATTCCATTTCTTTTTTAGATGCAGTTATTTATTTGTTACATGCTTTAATTTGAGAGTACACCCAGACATTTGATAGCATCAATTTCAATTCAATTCTGGAAAAGTTGGGTTGTTTTTTGATTATTTGAAATTTTTGATCAGTAGTCTACATAGTTCAGGCAAAAGGCTGTTTCAAGGAAGAAATGACAAGGCTTATGAATGAAAACACCTTGATTTGAAATCACTGAGCTCTCTTTTCCCCGCTGTTTGTTCGCACTAGATCTGTGGCACCGTTTCTCTATATTGACCGATTTTTGTCCAGGGTGTTACATTGCCAGGCAGAAAATCAAAAATGCACCTTGCCACTGAACTGTCACATTTCTCAGAAATCCAAAGTGATAATTTCTCATCCAATAAGAAGCCAATACAAAGATTGGAGAAAAGTGAGTAATCTGATTTTTAGGTCTCAGTGAGGAATGCAGCTGCAGTGTTTTCGTTTAACTGCGTTTTTCTTCGATGAACCGCTCAAATAGACCTGTGAGGACTAGTGGAGATAAATGCATGAACGGTTTCTTCCTAATCCTGCTGAGTCTTCACAGCAGGAACATTTGATTTTAGACTTTTAAGCATGTCAGACTGCACCTTGGCATAATGAGCCTCACCACAGTGGATGCCTAATTGGCTCCGCGTGTCATGCACGGCCCCTTTTCTACCTGCCCACCTGTCAATAACATCGCAGTCCGGTAAAACTGTTTATACCTAATTAATGAGTGTGCTGATTGCTGAGTTTCAGCATGCTGAGGACCGTCGCCTTTTTCATCCTCTTTGTGGGCATGACAATCCTCTACTATTCTATCTGTGATAACCAAGACAAGGACAAAGCGCTGGTCTGGGTATAAATTGGACACAGTCGGATGAGTAAGTCCACTACAGGGACCTACGAGGGACTATGGGGCAGGTTCCAATCCTCCCACTAATGTCCCATTCCACCCAACTGAGCAATCCCCTAATGTTACCTCTTCATCCGTGCGTACCACAAGGGACACGCCTAAACACCAGTCAGTCTGCAGACTCATGATTACATGCACCCTGTAATTTGCCTGGGGAGATCAGCCCCTATTCAGGAGAAATATAAAAGGGCAATCGGGGTGCAGTGTTATGATTTCATTATTCACATGGCCTCTGCAAAGCACTAAATAGGACATCTCTTTCATTTGCATGGGCATGAAATGGTGTATGCGGTCAGAAACAGAAACACGCATTAAAAGAACGTCAATAAAACAACCGTAGCTGAAAAATAGGAGGAGATTCTCCTCTTGTCTTTGTTTGTATGTGATTATGGATCAATATTGACAGTCTGGCAGAAGTGAAAGTCCCATGACAACTCAGGATGTTGCAAACAGACTGAACACTTTATCTGGTGACTTCTTGAAATATCTCAATTAAACGTCTCTTCTTCTCCTCTCCTCCTCTCTCTCTCTCCCTCCCCCCTCCTCTCATTTTTTCTTCTTTCCTCTCTTCTCCTGTCCCACCCATCTCCTCTCCTCCCCAGTTCTGTTCTCTTCTCTTTCATTCTTCTCTACTCCTCTCTTCTCTCTTCTCTTGACTTCCCCCCTTTGTTCTTTTCCTCCTCTCTCCATCTAATTATGTGGTGGCAAACAGATACATTAAAACAGCAGCTTAGCTGAAAATGTCTTTGAATAGCTATCAGTGACATTTAATTGGATATGTGCGTGTGTGTGTGTGTCTGTGTGTCCGTGTCTGTGTCTGTGTGTCTGTGTGAAGGCTTTATATTAGAAATGGAAATGATTGCAAAAGGCATGACCAGGATCTTGTGACCATCTTTGAGAGAGCGCAGCAGAGTGCAGAATCCGTGGCCCAAACTAAGCCATAAGAGCTCTGTGGATTGGGTCCTGGAAAATCCCTCACGGCACACTTAAGAGCTGCAAGTCCTTGGGCCTTGACTGGGGCTACAGATGAGTGGACAGGGGGATGGACTCCTTGTGGAGCTTTCTACTGCTCTGTCTAAGCCTGCAGGACTTTCCGAATGGGAGGAAATCTCAGAGGCTCTGCAGCTCTTAACTAGACATTGTTAAGGGTGTCTGCCAATCCACAGCAGGAGCAAGCACAAATCGTGGCAGCGGCATCTTGTTGTGGCACTTACGATGGCAAGCTGAGATGCCACGGCATCCGCCTCAGTTCACTGTGGCAATCCGGTGGCACCTCTGCTTGCCGCGGCAGCTGCCGACTTGCCAATCACTTTTATTATTTTTATTTATCTGTAACCTATTCGTATAAACTGTATGGGGGTGGGGGGCTCCTTATTTTTCTTTTTTTCCCCTTTTTTCAATTGATGTGTTTGATAAAATAAACAATTATATAAGTGGATTAACCATTACTTGTCACAAGATAGCGCAATTTATTGTTTTCAGCTTATTTATTGTCAAGACCTATTTGTTTAATTTGTGAACACTCTCTGTCTCTCTCTCTCTCTGAGGCACTTGCCATGGCATCTACTGACCTACTGTGGCATCTCCGCTTGCCGCAGCAGCTGAGGCACTTGCCACAGCATCAACAGACTTGCCAATTACTTTTATTTATTCAATCTATATGAAGCCTATTCGGATAAATTCGGAGAGGGAGGGGAAAATGGGTGTCATAACTTTTATATGTTGTTCTTTTTTTTACCGATGTTTGATAAAATAAACAATGATATAAGTAGTTTACTTATATTACTGATATTATTTGTCACAAAATAGGCCAATTTATTGTAATCAGAGCACTAATTGTCAAGGCTTATTTGTTTGATTTGCGAACGCTCCGGCCTCTCTGTCTCTCTATCCTCCCCCTCATGTAGTGTGGTATTTACCTGCTGCGCCAGCAGAGAGAGAGAGAGAGAGAGAGAGAGAGAGGGAGAGAGAGAGAAGGGAGAGAGAGAGAGAGAGAGAGAGAAGAGAAGAGAAGAGAAGAGAGGGAGAGAGAGAGAGAGAGGGCTATTTATTTGGGCAATTTTGTGAACCACCCCTCTCAGAATTCATCGGAATAGGCTACATATAGATTAAATAAATAGAAGTGATTTGCAAGTTGATAGGTGCCATGGCATGTGCCTCAGCAGCCATGGCAAGCGGAGATGCCATGGCGAGTCGGTAGATGCCGTGGCAAGTGCGCCTCAGCTGCCATGGCAAGTGCCTTGGAGAGAGAGAGAGAGACAGTGAACTGAGGCAGATGCCGTGGCATCTCAGTTTGCCACGAGAAGTTTCACAACTAGATGCTGCTGCCACGATTTGCGCTTGCTGTCACTCGCATTCCATCTGAAACCTGACCCTCCCTTTTTGGTTTCACAAATCATTTATTGTTGATGTCTTTCATTTGGGATCTTTTTCAGGCAATGTGAAAAGAGCAAAACTGTGTTTTGTTTTGATTTGTTTTTTGGGGTGCCTGAAGACAGATGTTATTGTTTGTTATTTTTGCCAGGGGGTGCGGGAAGGTGAAGAAATAAGTGTGCCATACAGGGGCTCAAAAACTATACACTATGTACCTGTGTACTGGTATACTACAGTGTAAGGTAGTTATGAGGACATATATTTGCCAACTGCTTGCCAGATAGCATTGATTCACATTGATTTAGAGAGTGAATAAATTGTTTCTGTGAATAAGTTGTAAAAATACATTTAGATTGCATCCATACAACATTATTAAGGCTGAAGCTGTCCCAGTGACGCTGTATCAATATTGCACTCTTTGGATTATTCTCTTTGGATTGTTCCCTGCTCAGAACTTTTCAAAGTAACATGACAGGGCTTTGGCTTGGGCTTGTTGACACACCCTCTCAGGCGCACGCACATGCAGATGCACATGCACATGCACATGCACATGCACACACACACATACACACGCGCACATGCACACACACACATACACACGCACACACACACACACGCACACACACACACACACACACACACACACACACACATAAAAGCACACAAGACACAGACATATACACACACACTCATCCACGCACGTAACTCGTCACTGTAAGTCATACTTTGTCACAGTGACATGCGGTGAGGCTCATGGCTGGTGAGGCACTGACCTAATCACAATCAGATTTACAGACATATAAACACTACAAAGTAGCTTATTCACCTTTTGACTGGCAGCAGCCAACAGTTTGTGTTTAGAAATAACTTTCAAGTGCAGATGGATAAAAATAACCATTCAATTATATTTTTCATTATTTTTTTATTTCTTTCCATGATGACAGATTAGGCACGACCTCTCCTGCCTCCCCTGGCCGCACGTCCCTGCTATGTCAATGGATACTCTGTCATTGTGTCAACGAACAATCATTGCACATAGAGTGTGCGTGTGTGTGCACACAAGCTGAACCTCACTCTATTAAGGGGACGATCCAATCTTAATTGTGTGCCACACTCTTACACACACAGTCAGACATACACAGCAATGACAGAGCTCATTTCAGCCATGAAACTAAAGACTGTCATATAAATTAAGATGACAATTGTGAATCTTAAAGCCATGACACATTTGGATCAATTTTAATCAATTTTCCGACAGGTAATATCCCAACATACAGCTCAGAAATTGATACTTGATAGTTTGATAGCTATGAACTTTCAGATGTGATGATGAATGGTGACTTTCAAATGACATGAGATACAATTTGATGAAATACTGGAATTTCAAAATGATGACAGTGAAAAATGAAGATTGAGTGATGAAAGCAAAACATTGTATTTGTGGAGTAAGAGATTTTGTTCTCTAACTTAATTAAAAGTGACAGTGAGTTTCTGTGAGGATGATTCCACAAGTTGATTCTAAGCTGACAGCTCACACACAGACAAAGATACATGGAGCAGTACCACTATTGTTGATAGCTCGCACAAGAGCAGCCGACTATAGTCAGCGGTAATCTAAAATGATCTTAAATTAATGCAATTCATGGCTGAAGAGAATGTAAGAAGTGGAGAAAGTACTGTAAACTCTTGACAATAAGCTGCACCTTTTTTACTCACACTTTGAGCCCTGTGACTTAAACAGCGGTGTGGCAAATTCAAATACTGTATTGTCACTGGTTAACGGCTTATCGGGAGGTGCAAAAGTGAGGCATGTTGAAAAGGTTTATGACCAGAAGAAGCCAAGATTGGCACTTCTGATGTAGATTTTGAACTGTGGGCAAGTATATTCAAGACAATCTTAAATGTAATGTCTGTCTGTGTAGATATCTCCTAGTACAACATAAAAAACTTGCGTCTTATATTCAGGTCCTGCTACGAAATGTACATGATTTTTTTTTTTTCAAATTCAATTGATACGGCTTACACTCCTGTACAGTACTTCACTATTACTCATCATCTGGCACAAATCAAAATTAATAGTGACTGGTAGATCACACATCACCACATACTGTGTAAATGTGAGGAAGAATAGCGTCTCATCTGTGGGAATAGGGTATTTGTAATTTTTATTCAGTTCTACAATCACTGTGGACAATAAAAAAAGAGAAAAAATCTAATATTCAAAGAGGCCACATAACACCAAATAATTAAATGTGCTATCTTAAACCCTCTTGGAAGAAATGACGGTGAGTCATGAACATCACTCAGTATTGTCGGCCAGAAATCTGATGTGTGTGAGGGAGATTGAAACGGGTGAGGTGTGTGACAAGCCTGGTGGAGGTGCTGTTGTGTCAAAGAACACATGACCAGTGCTTATGTGTTAAAAACTTGCAAGTCCTTTGAGGAAATGGATCACATCTATAAGAAGCGAGGAGTTTAAACTTTTAATACATAATTCCACATGAGGCGTTTCACCCTTCCTCCAAACTGTCTCTTGGTGTGTTGCTGTGATGTTGTATGGAATTGCACCGCATGAGACTACAAAAAATATTTTGCAGTCTATCTTGCATTTAATGGAAATGCCCAGAAGATATTTCTCTTTTTTTTCCAGACGGAAATGAACGAACTAAACGCAGAGTCTTCTCAGTCCCACACATTGAAATCTTTAAAAAAACAACAACTGTATTCCTTGTTGCATGTGTGTGTGTACATGTGTTCCTGCTTTGCTCTCTGTGATTTCACACCTAATTTCTTTAACTTTGTAGCCAGATTCATTATTGTTTTTTGTTCAAACACTGCCAAACCCTTGTTGTCCCTGAACATTACTTTCGCCAAATCTTGCCTCTTTAGTGACAGTTTCTATTAGAGAGTCACACATGTTCCATCCACACTCCGAGAGACACTTAAAAACAACAGGTTGTCCATAAAAACAAAGCATTCCTCAACAGTTTCTTGGTTTATGTGTCCTTAACTACAGATACCCTTTATCCCTCCCAGGGAGTTTTGAACTTAAACTTGGTCCTCAAACTTACTGTTAGGACAATACAAGTATATGGTCAATAAAAAGGAGGGAAAAAGAAAAACGAGTGCAATAATCATTGAGTGGCACCAGTTGGCTTTGGAAAAGGAAGTTGTGATCAGCCGAAGTATCCAGATGTCATTCAAGCTCTCTTATGCAGTTTTTTACCACTTTAGGTACTGTAGCTTGAACAGGTTGTACATTTGGTGATTGATACAGCTATTCAGCCACATTATCTAACATAAGCATAGTAGTTGAATTTGCACTGAAATTTCTTGTGAATAATTCAGCCAATACCTCTTCTATTAGAAATTAGAGAGGATTCTTCCCCTCCACTGTTCAACTGCGTACAACTACTATTTTCAGGCTTTAAATGATTTATCTTGAACAGGCAACAGCAAAGACATTGTGATTTTATTCAGGCCAGTAGCCTGCAGTCCTCCATTTAATATAAGGCCACATTCCCACCTGATGTGACTTTGTGAAAAGATGAAGTCAGTGTTTGTACTTCTGGTCAGCCAGAGGCATCGTGTGTGTCCCCTCAATTACCAGTCCTTGCTCCTGTCCTCCCATAACTTTCCTCACTCTTTGATATCTGATCCAAAAGCGAGAAAGGTGTCCTCCATCACATCTGGTTCATGATCTCTAGTTTTCTTCCAATTTTTCATCTACAATGACGCACACTTTCATTTTGTTACCATGGCAATGTTTTATGTTTGACTAACAAAACCCGAATCTCTGCTGCACAATTTTGTCCTTGTCATGTCTCCGACTCCTCAGTTAAGACATAAAACAAAGCAGTACATTGTCTTGACAAATGAATTGCGGTCATCTTTTTGGCTGCCTACACACTCCTGAACCTCAAGTGTCTCTTGAGAATTAGTCCTTTGCGATTGTACCCACCTTTGCTGCAAGAGTGCAGCACATGATAAGAAAGCGTTCAAGTGCAGAATAAGGCTTTCATTTCTTATCCATCCTCATCCCTCCAACACAGCTTCAAACACAGACACACACACACACACACGTACACCTGTGTAATCAACACTGTAACACACACGTGCAAACCCACACATCTGACACAGTAAAATCGCATCAGGTTTTGCAACAAACACCATATTGGTCCGTCACTATATTCTGTGCTGTCATTGAGCGTAGTGGCAACGTGCAAAGACAGGGGCTGTAAAAACTGAAGACGCAAGGAAGACATTAAATGACAAATGCAGCCTACAATTTTGCAGCCTGCATTTAGTGTGCAGGGATTAGCTTCATTTTATTTGAGATCTGCAAATGTAGTTTTCCAATTCCAACAATTTAGAACCTTTTAGGGAGGCGTACTCTCTTCCTAACAGCCACAACACAAGTACAAAATGAACTCATCACACAACACATGTTCACAATAGAACAATTCCACACTGTTGCTTTGCCCCTTGCACCACCCTTTGTACAATTGCGTCTTTTTTTCTGTTGTTTAATCCTCTATTGCTGTTCCAGCTGGCTGAGCATTGAGACCAACAGTCACAATAAAAAAAATCCCTCTATGTTCCTTTTAACTCGATATTGATTTTTTCTTTTCTCCTGCCCTCTTCTTTTTTGCTGTCATCTACGAATTGAGATTGCACTTTGTGGCTCTTTGTTCACAGCAAAGATACATGATGCTGCATTGTGAAAGTGCAAAGTCTGAACTGCGCCTTTATTTTGTTTCCGTGGCATTACACTGCTGCACTCAGTGGATAAGATGTCCTGTTTATAAGTATCATAAATTTCAAAAAAGGAAGGACTGTAAAGTGCAACCAAACAACAATTCAGAAGTTATTTTCTTCTGTTGCGATGTTAATGTGCATTTGGTTCACATTGTAGATTGCAAATCTTTGCATTGAGCCCTGCCGTACATTCTCCAATTAATGGAAAGGGTACTAAGAACACTGAAAGATAGAGGTTTTATTGCAGAGAGGGATATGTGGAGTGGCAGAGTTGGAAAAATTACATCCTTTATCATATGCCATGACACATGAGGGATAGGACGTCAAATGTGTAAGCTCTTAATGGAGTTGAACCCTATTTCAAACGGGAGAGACTCATGTTCATAAATAAATCAAATTTTATCTTTGGGAGGTATTGCAGGGAGGTTTGCACTTGTAAAAGGCAACATGTAAATTGTATTAAATGCAGATTCAACACTGTGTAAATGAATGACTACCCGCAGACAAACTTGTGTCACCATGTGGGGATGAGGTGGTGAACCTAGTAATGGTGGCTTAATTGGAAATTGGAAATAGGGGGCAACATTGGTTCAGAAGTCCTGAGTTGCACACAAAGAAAAAAAAGAAAGAAAAAACGGGGGTAGGGGTGCAGGGTGGAGGGGGCTCAGATGATGTGCCTCATTAGTGAAGTGCTGATTGGTGTTTCTTTTCGTCTTTTTTGGATGCACAATTTACCTATATCTACACTCTTTGGCAAGTGGGGTGAGAAATGACCCCAATTGAAATCAATGTTTTGCAGTAAACTGGGTTGTTATTCTTCTAAATCTTAAAAACAATGTGTAAATACTGCATTTCCAACGGTCATCGCTTGCTTTGCGATCTTTGTTTCTTGGACATAACTGGCACCTCTTTTCTTCTCCTGCCCTGTGTGCTTCTTTCCTGTGGCCGGATTGCAGCAGTTTTTGTTTCTCCACACCTTCGCATTGCTTCGTTGGTGGGTTCGTAGGGTCGAGGTACCCCTCAGTCAACTTTTCATATGAGGTGTCAAAAGCTCTTTTTAGAGCTCCGTGAGAGAGTGTCATCGTTCATCTGTGATGGGTTAATTCAATGATGTTGCGACAGCAGGAGACCTGTGTGTCTGAATCCACTGCACAAAAATGACCTCCTGGGTGGTGAGACTGGACAGTATTGACAGTCAAAGCTGCATCAATTGTGAGAGATCACATCAGATATGCAAGTGGGACAGTCAGTTACAATTAAATGTTCCTGTAAAATCTTTTAGGGAACTGCCTGTTGATTCTGATTGGGGAAGAGTAAGGTAGTGATACAAAATACAATTTCTTAAATCTAATGGAAAAATAAATAAAAATGCAAATGGCCTCATGTCACAAACATGATTCATGAGGAATACATGATAGTATTTCAGCTCTTTGTTTTTAAGATTTTGAAGAATATCAACCAAATTAATTGCAAAACACATTTATTTCAGTTGGGGTCATTTTTTACCGCACTTGCAAAAGAGTGGGGTAGTGATACAAAAACGGCAAATTGCTAAAAAAGGAAATACACACCTCTTATTTTCCAGCAAATCAAAATGGATTCTATTCTGAAACCCTTAAATGACTATGATTAGATCTGAGTGTCATTTGGTAATGAGGATGTTGAACATAATTGTGATTGAAGCACATTTTCCCCTCTGTCATGAAGGCTTTAACACGAGAAGAGATATTTTTTTTCATGAGAGGAAATGCACTGTTTACAGTGGAGGTCTGGGTCCTCCAGGCCCTGGGCCAGGATCATGTTGTCCTGACCTGAAAAGAAAAACTTCTTTAAAAATTGTGCATACAGTACTTTATTTGCATTTATTGTCTCCATATTTTATTTTGAACCCTTGCCCTCATACAATGCCAAGCCAGCTCACTCACAAGCCTCATTCAGTTCCCACATTCTCGCACGACACTTTTCCAGCATTCGTATGGAGGTAGGAGACAGACAGGGACATGGAGACTCTATTCAAAGCGCCATGGTGGAAACACTGCTTCTGAGCTGACGCTATGAGTGTCTGTTGTGAAAGCTGCACAAAACGTGCTGGTGAGTGAATCCAATAGAGGAATGATTCCATTTGTGCTTCGTTGGTACAGGAGTCTCTTTTAATCCCAAACCAGAACGACCTCTGTGTGCAGGAGAAGTTTGGTCTATCCAGGGAAAGTTACTTTTTACCTGGCTCAAATATATTCCTGGAGAAGGGGAGCAGCTAAGAGCTCAGGTTTTTGGCAGCCATGTTGCAGAACTCCCCACCAGGACTGAGGACATTGTCAGGCAACCTAATCAATAACCTTGTTGTCCACAGGGGGGAGGGCGAGATCTGGGAGCATCACTGTTGTAGAGGTAATTGAGGTTGTCCAACCTGCACAGCTGCAAGTCAGCGAGCTTGGACAGGATCCAGTTTGGGTCTTTGGACATTGTTGTGACTGGTGCGACTGTGAAGCATCACATGGAGGTCTGGGTCAGTATCTCTGGGGGGACAGGCTGCGTGGGTGGTCCCCGCCATTATCTCACCATAGCATCCATTGATTTATGTGTCTGTCCTTCGCCACACCCAAAAGCTACAGAAAGGTTTCAAAATATTGCAAATACTAACTGCAAGTGGAGAAAAAGAGTCTCTCGCCCAAACCATCCAGTCCAGGTACTCGACAAAAATTCGACAACCAAAGAGAAAGAGACAATATTTCCTGCGAAGCTAATTTTCCCGCAATTTCTGCCGAGTCCAAAAATAAAAAATGCCCACTCCTCCATATGGCGTTCATTAGTTTATAAACTATATTATCATGCATTGTTCATCGATTCGGGTGAGTCCCTCATTGTACCCAAGGATGGGAGGACCATTATGTGAGTATCCAAGCCCAACATCTACCTTTGATCAATGATGATGATTGAATAGAATGAGTGCTTTCATTGTCATGGCGCAGCAGATTGTTGTCTGTATACTGACAGTTTGATATAGATTCTGTCATGCAGTCTTCCATTTAAGCATCATATCTGTGTCCATGGTGACTCAGGCAGCGCCAACACAGTCACTTTCAATTTTTGTCATGATTTATACCCCCTAATTCATTTGCACAAAGCTATGCATTATTCTGCACTTGATTACTGGGGTCTGTGTCCCTCTATCATGGCTACTGTAACAATATAGATTATAATTTTGTTAACTCTGCTTCACTTAATCCAAATTCCTCCTAAACTAGCCACTGTGTAGTGGCTGTGTTGCCTCTCAATGCAGAGCAGCACTCTCAGTGCATTATGTGTGCCTTCTGGCATGTCTCCATCTAACAAGGCCAGCTGCTAATTCATCATCAGCGCTTTATTTGGCCGGGAGGCTTTATCAGGGCAGTTAACGGGAAGAATAATGAGAAAAACGTCCTTGTCTTTTCTGCTTTTAGATAAAGCACACCATGTATATACTGTAGTCAGGCCGCTGTAAATAGGTTTATTCAAACATAAGTCAAGACTGGAAAAGGAAAAAAAATCTTCAATCATTCAAGCGAGCAATCTGCAAAGGCATAAATGGGACATTTTTCTTGTGTCCACTAATGACGTAAATGTCTAAATTCAGGGTGCACTATGTGTTGAATGGGGACATCTTTCCTTGGAGTTTTGATTGTGCGTGACCTTAGCAATTAACACAGCAAACTGAAAAGAAGCAGGGTTCACAAACTGTATTTGTGGGCACCATTATGTTTGCACATAAAAAGAAAACCGTCACATCTTGAGGTTTTTTTTGTTGTGCAACATTTCTCTAGACTCCCTTATTTATGCTGTCATTGAACCAAAAATTAATACATCTCGTTGCTGGTAGAATCTAAATCTACATTTGCAGCATTCATAGATATAGCTGAAAGGTTTTTAAACTATTCTGGTATTGAATAATCATTATTAAATCTGGACAGCTTTCAGTCACAAAGATGTACATCACAAACATGTTTCCTGTACGTTGCCATCTGTGCAGCACAGCCATCTGCTCTGTTTTGTAAGACTAGCACAGCCCTGGGTATTTGACCCTCTGTTACACTTTCAGCTGATACACATTTTACATAGCCTTCGCTTTAAAGGCACGCACATTTGCAGGCATGCACACACATGCCCACTCACGCAGGCACACACACATGTTTCTCAGGGGGTTGGAAATTAGCATGTGTCCCTTAGAGGTCACACATACAGAGTACTCCCTTCTGATGTCCTCTGCGCAGAGCTACGTGAGATTTAGCCACATGTTATTTCATCCCAAAGTGGAGGATTAGCGTCCTTGTCTTATTTCCCCTGTCTGTCGTATTTAGCCAGGATAAAAAGTTGAATTGTCTCACTGAGTATTGAAGCGGTAAAATACTGGAATGTTGGGTTTCGCAATTGCAGAATTGTAGAGACACTATTAACAATGACATATGCAAACAAGTCATCCTGGGTGTTGTTGAATACACTTGCTTGCTTTGCTCCACATGTTGTTGTAGCTTAGTCATTATCATAGGTATTACACAGTACTTGAAAACTGGAAAAGTGTGAAATGACAGGATGAGGTCCTTTGTTGGTAGTGAAATGACTCAGGGTTACCCGGATATCAAAACCAACACAGTCTCCATCATCCCATATTTTCGTGGGTGTGTCTTTATTAATGATATTGCATGTCCTGTCGGGGTTGATCACAGGTTCGAGGAGGAGAGCCTTGCATCGTAAGAGTACATAGAATAGCCAGAACAAACAGGAACACCCAACCAAAGCTGTGGCTGATAAGTTAGTTGGTGAGATGTCCTGTACATGACAGTACAACAGAACTTCCATGGAGTAGTTTTGAAAGAGTGATGTGATGTACCAGTTGAATGCAAAATTTTGTTTTGAAAAAAAGTTTGTTTAGTGATATTTATTTAGAAGTTTTGTTTTGATAGAGGTACAGCTTCCTCCCCCTGCCAGAGTCTACAATTTTCCATTTATTTTGGGGAGAGCACATGCAGGAGGGCAGCAATTTGCATCTCTTGCCCATCGCCTCTTCACTTTGTTGGTCCTATCAATACAGAACAGTGAGCTTAACTTTTTTCTTCAATGAATCCCTGCTGAGTACAACGCATTGCCCATTCATCAGAAGTACTCCTTTAGGGAACGAGTTTAGCTTTCCTTTTTGTATTGACAAAAACAGAGACAGTGACATCTGCATTTTTTCAAATCAGCTTCATGTTGTGCACTTTTCATCTAGGCGTCTGTGCTCACTTACCTCATGTGCCATGCAAAATAATTGACATTAATTGAGAAGTGGATGGTTTATCCACACAAGGAAATTTATGTCCTGATCACAGCCACATTTGCTCAATCCTTTTATCTCCTCTTGTTTATTTCACACAAAACTCATATTTGAAGGTTCCACAGGCGGATATCCCTGCTGTCTACACAAATCAGTGTTGGTTTTGGGCTGAGGCAGATTACTAGCTCCTGAATAATTCATCTTTATGTTTGTAGATAAAAGTGTTGCTTTGCTGTGCAACAAAGTCTTAATGAGGAAATAAAACAAGTCAGTTGAGTCCTATATGCTAATTTTTCTCCAAAGTCAATCAGATTTTGTTATCCATTTTAGTTAATAAGATGCACGTCCAAATGGTTAAACAGCTCAATGTTTACATTATTGTAACAAATAAACTCTTTGCAGTGATATTGGCTGTAAAACAATAAATTGGCTTTTTTTTTTCCTTTCTTTCTTTTTTTTTTAATCCCGAGGGGACCATGTGAAGTCCACATGGCATCAACACAGATACAGGGCAAAAAACGCACACTAATGAATAATGAAGGTACCCAGGCTGCTTTTTTTTTTTTTTTTCAATGAATTCTTCCCAGACAACTTAGAGTTGGAAGGGAATTTGAGATCAGTTTGATTCAATCTATTTGTATGGTACCAAATCATGTCATCTCAGAGTGCTTTCCAACATTGAACAGGTACAGCTCCTCAACATTTCAACATTCAAACTTGGTAACATTTACTGTACATACAGAGACCCAACATTTCCACTATTGGAAGGCACTTGTCCACAGTGGTGCCCACTCCCCGCTTCCCTCCCAATGGGAAGAAACCTTGTGCAGACCCAGTCTGCAGGGCGTGGCCATCTGCCTTTACTGGTTGGTTTGGAAAAGAGAGGGAGAGAGACAGACACAGGGCAGGTATAATGATGCAAAGCAGTAGTCAGCAATAGTGGCTAGATAGATTGAATTTAGCATGCACTCAGAAGATATGTCTGAATCTAAGCACAGTATGCCGACCAGAAGCAGGACCTGGACGTTTGGAGGTCCATCATCACTGATGATGTTCCAGCTGTGGTCTGCGGTCAATATAGCACAGACTCCACGGAAGAGGCTGAATTAGTAACATACATTAATAAGACATGGATACAGGTAAGAGATAGAGAAGGAGGAGAGAGAGGCTCAGTGCATCCTGAGAAATCCCCACCGTCTAATTCTAGAAGCTTAAATTGGGGTTACTGTAAGCTTTACCAAAAAGGGGTGTTGTTCGCCATCTCTTAAAAGTAATTAGGGAGTCCACTCCTCGACCCGAACTGTAAGATTGTTCTACAGGAGAGGAGCCTGATAGTTGAGGGCTCCGCCCCCCATTCTACTCTTACCGATTCTAGGAATTACAAGCACCACTGATTACTACCTTGTATTGAATGACTTTTGCCATGACCATTATCACACTATTTCAGTTAATTTACTTTAATGACAGATGATTGGAGGGACAGATGTATGTGGAGACAGGTGATTTGCTGTGTTAACCCCTGAAAGGAGCAGCCGAGAGAAGGACAAGAAGGTTTACCTGAATAAGAGATAATTAAATGTCATACAAGAGCTACACATTGAAATAATGCACCAAATACAAGAATCCCAAACACAGTCCTATAGTTTGTCAGTGGTCATGAGCTTCATGCGAGGGGCGAAAGTCAAACATTCGTTTCCATTTAAGAAAAGAACATATTGAAAGTAAAATATTGAAAGAGGATCAGTTGAAGTGAATAACATAGAGAAGAGTAGCACACAATAGAAAGAAACATGGCTCATAGCTGTGTCCAGAAGAATGAACATATGGTGTAACTGAAGTCAGTCTCCCACTTTAAGTTTGCTGCAACTCCATACACACTTGGAGTTTTTACCACTGCTGAAGCCTCATTAACAAACATCACCTCTTGACCTCTCTGAACTTGCTGTTCATGGCAAATGTCAAGTTGTTTTCACTTTTTCCGTAGTCCAGTGAGTAGGAGTAATTTTCAGTCCAAGAGTTTCACTTCATGTCATTTGTTGTTGTAGTCAAGGCTATAATTCTGCAAAGGAGAGGTGAAAGACTTCTTTTTCCCAAAGCTCTTCAAGTTTTTATACACACACAGTGGATGATGATTGCATGACTTTTAAGATCATAGGTCAACCGTTCAGAGTAATGGGCAGTGCACGAGAGAAGTGAAGAATAGAGTGCAGACAGGGTGGCAGTGGTGTCAGAACACTCTTGACACTGTCCTCCACCTCGGAGGACAGTGTCAAGAGTGTTCTGTAATTGAAGAACAGCTGCTAGACTGAGAGGGGAGGTTTATAAAATGGTAGTTAGATTTGCCATGATGTTTGGTTCAGAAATAGTGGCTCTGTCTAGGAGACAGGATGCTGAGCTGGTGGTGGCAGAGATTAAGATGCTGAGGTTTTCTTTCTTTCTTTCTGAGCCAGGCTAGACAGGAGTACCAGTGAGCACATCAGAGGGACAGCTAAGGTAAGGTAGTATAGAGATAAGGTCAGGGAGGCATGGTTAAGATGGGTTGGATGCAACATGCAGGGGAGAGATGATGTATGTGTTGGACAGATAATGTTTGAGGTGGAGGCAAGCCGCCATAAAGAGGAAAACCACTGAGAAGGTATGTGAATGCAGTAGAGGATGTGATGATGCAAGTGTGTCACTTAAGGCTGTGCACAGTTGCGGTTTTTGCTGAGAATCCAGCAGAATGGGGTAACTTTTAAAAGATGTCACAAACTTCAATGTTGAGGTTCAGTGTGTACAGTTAATGGGTTCCAGACAGAAGGCTTGCATTTTGGTTAACTGAAAAGAAAAGCAATAGTGTGAGCAAAACTCAAGTCTTTGCCAGAAGTGTCTTTGCTGCATCATAGTCAACACAATGAAACCCTTACACACCACAATGGAACAACATTGGAAAGATTTTAGAGGACAACTGAGACTAGTGCACCTGGGAAAGTCAATCCATGTTTCAGACTGAACTATTGCTCCTTCTTCAGAGGGACAAATGGAGGACCGGAATTCTTAGCAGCTTGTGTTTAGCAACTTGTTAAATTGTTTCAGGTGCCGATTTTACTAATAAAGCTTTATAGATTTCTGTGTCTTTCACTGAGATTGTATGGTGTAATTGTTTCTTAGCCCTGGATTTGGTGTTTTAGTTCCCTATTCAGCTTAACACAAGTTGGGCAATCCTCAAAATGATGTGAGGATCTCGTGGGCCTTACATAGGTAACATTACAAAGAGGTCAGTGATGATCACTGCCTTGTTTCTTTCTAACCTCTTTATGTCAATTTAGAGACCATGTACAAGCTTATCATTCGTCAAGGTTTACCCAGAGCTCCCTTTGGCACTCCAGGACCACCAGTCTGTCATGTTGTAGAGTGCGAGAGACTTCCTCAGGTACCCAGGCACAGCTATTAACCTCTTGCTATGCTCCTCAGAGCACAGAACTCCCAGTCGATACTTCAACCACAGCCAGCTAACATTATTGTCATGGACAGAGGAGCTGTCAGAAGGCCGTGATAGTAATTGTAATTGGTTATCTGGGTGATTTCTCTTGTAATAGGTGTGGTAGCTTTTCATCTTCATCCATCATCCACAATGGAGTGAAACATTTTTTCTTCACCTTTCTGCCAGCAGCTGAAATCATTTGCACCTGCGCTCTATTGCTGTCTCCTTCACTCTCTCTTTCTTTCTCTCCTAGTGTATTGTGCCTTTGCTGTTATGCAAATGTAGGGTAGGTGTAATAGCTGCACAGGTGGCCGCTATTAACTGGTATTTTTCTACAGCCGAATTCAAATTTTGCACATCGATGTGTCTGGTAGATGATAATTTTGGAAAGATGGAGGAAAAGATGGTGTTAGGTTTTGCTGTGGTTGTTTCAGTGGGTGGCTCAGACTCTCAGTGTCGCTGCCCTGTGCCTGCCAAATATGGAGCAGCTCAGGTTGCGTCCGTAGGTAACGCTGCTGATTGTATCGGTCATTAGATACCGACCTTCTATCAAGAGACGATTAAAATATCCACAGGGAAAACAACAAAGTGTAGAATGTAAGCGGGATACACACACATAGCTAAACCATCAGCTCTTTACTTCAGCCCCTCCCCCTGATTGGTTGATTGCCTCCCTAAAACATCTGTTGTCCTCTTTACTTGTTACATCTGAGCAAAATGAGTTGTGTAAAAACATGGTGTGCAGCGCTTTGCGGCAAACAGTTTCTCATTTTCCGGCGATGCCGGCAGAAATTCAGTTTGGAAGCTTCATACAGTAAATAGCTGAGCAGAGGTAACAGGGAGGTTTGTTAAGGTGGGCCACGTCGTCCCAAAGCACCGACCTATATATAAATATAGTCACTCTATATTTTATGTTCGTCTTGACTCCCATGCCTCATGAATTCCCCACACAGATGTCCTTAGCCAAAGCAGCTCAACACACACTGCAATTGAATCAACTTATTAATCACCTCCAACTGGATGTTTGTTATTTGGTTGAATGGATACCTGGAGGACACAAATGCACAATAGGACTCTGTATTATCATACAGTGGTGAAATGGTTTTTAGTTGAGCGGCTCTGACAAGTTATTTTTCTTTGTTTGTTAGTCTCTTTGTGTGTTTCTGTTATCCTTTGTGGCATTCTCACTGACTCTTCCTGTCTTTCTCTTTCCTTGTTTCCCTCTCCCTTTCAAATAAGATTAGAGTGATTTGTTTGTCAGCGGCTTTGCACTTTTGCTGTTTGGATTTGCCAGGATGACAATCTATCTCTGAGAAGACATTTCTTTCTTTCTTTCTTTCTTTCTTTCTTTCTTTCTTTCTTTCTTTCTTTCTTTCTTTCTTTCTTTCTCTCACTGCCTGAGTGTCTCTATGTTGGTCTGACAGTCAGTGACTGTCAGGGTGTGTAAGTCTTGGGCACCTCTCCTGTCAAACCATTGGCTACTTGCACATCCACGGTGTCCATGAAATATATGTGTGTGTGTGTGTGTGTGTGTTTGTGTGTGTGTGTGTCTGTGTCTGTGTCTGTGTCTGTGTCTGTGTGTATGTCTGTGTGTGTGCCTGTGCCTGTGCCTGTGTTGGACATTTATGCATAGAGTAACTGTGGAATGTCGTGAGTGTGCAAGGTCCCAAAATTGGAACCATTAAATTGACAAAAGACATCGGGAAGATGAGACTGAAGTTCATCCAATATTCATCAGCGTAGCTGATTTGTAAAACTGTAAATGTAGAGGTGAGACAGATAATCTACCCTCATTTGTCTTCACGTCACAGAGGTAGACTTAGTCTCAATCGATCACAATATGTGATTTTAATCAAACAATAGTAAGAAGGGGTTGCTAACAATGAAGTGAACAAATACAAGGCAGTGTGTGTGTGTGTGTGTGTGTGTGTTTTACACATTGTCACATTGTTTAGTGGTTGGAGTAATTGCCTTTACAAGCTGCAGGGTCAGACCAAAGACAGAGATTTACCAGAGGTGCCACCAGGGTGTGACTCCAGTGTGAGCACCGCAACATTTTTCTCACTCAGAGCGAAAGCAGTGACAGAATGTGACTCAGCCTCAAGTCAAATAAGTGTCTCACATCAAAACTAGAAAATCGTTGTGCCAGTACCTCCCAAATGTGCCATTGTCATCAAATTTAGCATTCTGTCGAAGCGGAAGAAGAGTGGCATCAGTTGATCATTTGACATGATCGACTAAAACTAAAATTCTAAGTTGAAGTCAAATGGTAGAAAATCAAGATTAGGTATGACAACAAAATGAACCGTCCTAATATGTCCTTATCTACAAAATGCAGGTTTGTCACCTCATGCCTCCACAGCAGCTATGACATGATTAATGTCTGATAAACTATATTGCTATAGAATTGAAGACTATGTATTAGAGACTACATACAGTATTAGAGACTAGCTTTGTTATTTGCAGTAATTTTGATAATTATCAACTGAGATGATGAAATGAGCATATCACCTCATTATGATATTATCACTCCAGTATGACATGTACTGCAGTTGATGCACAGTAAGAGAACTCGCCCTGTTAATTGTTACTCTTAGATTTTAATTAAAATGTTGAATCGTGCCATTCAAATTCCATTTCTTATCCTCACTTGGTCCTCATTTTATTCAGTCTTAACGTTACCAGCTAATTGGAAAAACTAATTGTGATCATCGATTCCACGTCAAGCCATTTACATGTGGCACATGATCACAAAATAAGCATGCGCAACTGAGCTGAGGGAGATCAGAAAAACGGTGGTTACACAGAAACAAATTCCTCATCTTCCGGCTCTACCGGCTCCTTAACTCAAAGCAATACTTCAAAAGGTGAGGCTCTTTGGCAGGACTGGCTTTGTTACAATCAGGCAGAGGGAAAGTCGCTTTGCTCCAAGCCACAAGATGATTATGAAGGATTGATCGTCATTGCAATTTATTTGTGATACACTTAAAACTTTTTCGGCCCATAAACAAAATGTAGGTCACATCAGTTGTGGGAAAATTATTATTATACTTCTGACAAAAAGACACATTTTGTAGGTACTTTGGGACAGAATCTGTACATAGGTAGTGGTTGTTGTTTTTGTTGATGTTTGTGAGTAACAGCTTCTATTTAAGCTTAAGAAATTGTTACCTTTGTCACTGTTGGGATATGAGACAGACAGATTTGTGATGTTTTGACAATAGCATTGCAGGTTATAGTATTATATCAGATTCAACATGGATACAGAATGACACCTGCGATTTAATCCCAGGTAGTTTTTCACTTGCCCTTCTGAGTTCCATTTTCTGTTTCCGTTTTGTAAATGTTCATCTTTGAGGCTAAAATCCATGTTCAGGAGCAGCCTAAGACACTATCGAGTTATTGGAGATGTTTTCTGCACGCTGCTAGAGCGAAAGGTTAATTGAGTTTGTCAGGTACCACCCTCAGCGAATTGACAAGAACATCGCCGTCTGGCGTCATGACATTAACAGATAATGTTTTTGTGTTTCCCCATTCTGTGACATTTTCAGTGCTTACCAACAGTGAAAATGTCCTATTGTTGTCTGTAGAACAGGCAAAACGGACACACTTTTTCATTCAGGCTGAGACAGGAAATTAGCTGTCTCGACTCTGTTTGTATGATTTTATTCTTTCCAAAGTGCCTCACTTACTCAGTGCAGGTTGTTCTGTCTGCTACTTCCGATATTAATTCATTATTAATTCAATTTAGCAAAATCACATTGAGTTTGTGACACAAGACAGAAACTTAACAGGCTTTTCGACTGACTTCTTTTCGTTTTTAATCAACAGTACATACAGTAAATGATGACATATTTAACTTTCATGTACTTGCCACTGCAGGATGAACAAAGGCCTATCTTATCTTATAAGAATCAGAATAAGAATAAGAATCCTTTATTGTCACTATGACACTGTTTCCAACATCACTGCGAAAATACGTTTGGCAGCAGCTCCACATTATGGTTGTAACAGTGGTCTAGCAGCTAGTAACTGAAGTTCCAGTAGTAACAGTAGTATACAGAGATTGCAAAGAATCTTATCTTATCTCATCTCATCTCATCTCATCTCATCTCATCTCATCTCATCTTATCTTGTTCTGTCGCAAGCTGCTCTGAGATCTGTTATGGTTATACTTCTTAAGCTTCATTTGCACCACATGAGGGAAACATTTTCTCTTGAAAGGATGCTTCATCTTCTGTCACTCCTGGCTAAAATCTGGTCCTTTAAGGCGCGGAAATGTGAAGGAAAGGATGCGTCACCCTGCCTTGTAGCTGGGCAGACAGCTGGAACTGCTATCATTTACTGGCCAGCTGTGAAATATGCTTGAAACAGGGGGGAATACAAAGTTGACACTTGAAATGTATCTTTTTATCTTTTATCTGCTGCTCCTGGTGCTTTGCAGGTCAGTCCAGGACGATATCTTTCCTAGCAGCATGCATTTAGGGAGAGACGCTTCAACGCATGCCTCAGATAAGGGCATACCCAGGACAGACGACCTTATGTGGGATATCACCATGCACCCATCCTGTGCAATGAATAAGTGGATTGATGTTGAGATTTTCCTCATGATAGTGCGTTAGACCCGGGAACCACTTACGGTGCTTGCGAGGTATATTCTAAAATGTGGAGCATATTCTAAAGTGTGGGGAATAATTGCCATTGACATTTGATCTGTCTTTTAACATGGTGTTACCACTAGTACCACTATTATCATCATCGCTATCATCATAATTGTTTTCATGATAGGCACAAAATAATGATTGTGCAGTTATGTCATTTAGCAAGTTTGAATCAAACAGGTCCTGCTAGCCCCGCATGCTACTCATGCCCCTCATGCCCATGAGGTAGCCCTCAACCTCAAAAAGGTTGGTGACCCTTGCATTGCACACTCTCACGTAGTTCATAAGAACATATCGATGCAACAGATTGAATTTCATTCTGTTACTATTTTTTAGAATCACACTCGGATTTATAGAGATTTTATAATGACATTATGCTTAAAAAGATTTCAATATTCATGAAGCTTAGATGAGATTTGGTGAAGTCTGACCTACTCTAATTCAATGGTCAGTATTGTGTGCAGTGCAAGTGTAGAGTAAGCTAGCGGGGATGCAGCGAAGATGGGCGCTGAATGCAGCTTATTACCCCAAAAACATGGCTGAGAAAAGAAAAACACAACCCATCACTTTCTCAACGATTTGGAGGACGAGTTCTCTTTTTACAACTGTGATAGAAACCTGTGTGTGTCTCATTTGCGGAGCGACTGTGGTGACGTCACCACAGGCAGAAAAAGCCTGAGAGCTTCATTTAAGGCAGCTTTTGGTAAGCAAGTCTTTTCTCATGAGGCCGGTGAAAAAGTCACAAAAAGCAACCAAAGCCTGGCTCAGAGCTACATATTTTCTGATCAAGAAGAAGGGGGGCGTTTTCAGACGGAAAAGTTGTCAAAGAAGCAATGATGATAGTTGCTAACACTGTACTGCAAAACGAGGGAAATTGAACCAATCTTATCTCCGGTAACTGGACTGGGACCTGGCGAGGTGCAGGTGGTTAAGCATCAGCCGCAGTATAGCACAGCTGGTGGTTTTTATCCGGATGTTAACCGAAAATGCTGTAGATTTATTTAAAATGTGTAAGTCGAATTTCTTAAACATAATATGTTAGATACGTTCTTGAACCATGTTGCAAAATAGTTCATATTTGTTAAAAAGGCTTGACAGTGGCTACTGGAAATGGGACATTTTTCCTGTTGAATGGAATTTGCAAGTGATTATCAGAAAATTTTACAGCTACTGAGATTGATAGAAATAAAGCGCTGAATACTGATATCTGTCTCCCACCTTGTTGTCATTGTTGGTGAGAAATAATAAATGTGATCAGTGTCTTCACATAGATGAGTATATTTAATCATTATCAATAATGTGTACACTGAGAGACTTTATTATTTTAGAAGAAGGTATCAATCTGGTAGTGCTTCGTATGACCCAATACCCATGAGGGCGCCCTCAGCTTCAAAAAGGTTGATGACCCCTGGTTTGGGTCAACCCACAGACTCAAAGTCAACCACAGTTTGTCCAGTGACATTTCTCATTGTATTTTAATCACGTGACAGAGAGACAGAGGCTCATCAGAATTTTCCCATGAAGTCACTCAGCATTTGAGATTCAGAGGTTCTGCCAATATTCGGCGATTGCACATCGAGCCAGACTTCACAGCCGGACATGATGCCATTAACAGTTCTTCCACTCATATGGCTGTAACTATCAATCTTGTCTCCGCGTTTTGCACTAAAACTTAAGATGGATGTGGATGATTATTGCTGACAAACGGCAGGAAACACTTAAATCAGACCGGTTAATTTGATCAAATATATGGTGCTGTTAAAAATAAACCCCAAACTAACAGCGCATGCGCCCTATAAATTATGTGGGGTCGTAACACTTTTTGAAGTGATAAATGTCACTGCACATGCTAACTGGTCTTGAACTTTGAGAAACAGAATCTGAGACGCCAGACTGAGCACACACTGCCGTCAACTGTAGCTCCAGTTGTTGCAATAGTGACTCACAAACACACAAAGCCAAGGAGGAGCAGATTAGATAAAAAGATAAACAGGTAAATATATTAACAGAATCATCATCATAGATATCAAAATTACAAATTTGAAATCTTGGTATATACATCGTCTTTGATTGCATAGAGTAGCGTATTCTCATTGTTTCTTACAAAACTACCCTCTTTTGTGGAAAAAGAGATGGTGAATTTCATTCACACACACACACACACACACACACACACACACACACACACACACACACACATGCACGCACACAGTAGTCATCTATCCATAAAGTGGCACTCACCTGTCATTCCTCCAGGCCACATAGAGACAGTCCGAATTGTTCCATGGTAAATCTCTCTCTCCCTCACTCTCTCTCTCCCTCACTCTCTGTCTCTCTCTCCCTCGCTCTCTCTCTCTCCCTCACTCTCTGTCTCTCTCTCTCTCTCTCTCTCTCTCATACACCAGCATTGTCAGTCCACAGCCTGCCTGACACTCACCTGTCCATTTCCTCT
>OMPJ01020755.1:0-13568 GCA_900312935.1 Carapus acus
TATTTTGCTACTATCATTTCTTTTCCGGAAACTGCTGTCATCTGAGAGGAAAGAGATTGGTGCCACTGGTGTCTGTATGATATTGTGGATCTGTGATCTTGGCATTAAGGTAGCGGACGGTACCTTTGGGAAGACTTAACAAGTTAATTGGTATGCCCATGGGTGGGGCTAGGGGTATGTATATACTGTATATCGGAGTGAACTGTTGTGGAGAGTGGGTAGTTGGTTCTTGTGGCCTGGATGGTAAGAGAGAAGCTTAGTAGACGCAATTGGAGATCTCGTTGTAAATATTTTTTCCTTAGTATTTTGGTATGTTCCTGTTTTCCTTTTGCACTGTGAATGTTTTCCACCCCTCATCACTGTAATTTTTGGGACTTGATGCAAATAAAAAACTCACTGCACTGGAGTATCATCGTCCGAGCCATCCGTACCACCTTGGCTAAAACGAGCCCGTGACAATCCATCCCAAAGGTCCCTTTAAAATGTTCAATGTCAATGGACCCTTTGGAGCTCCTGGAACCTCTCACTGAGCAGAGGGATCAATTAATATGATCAATTAATATGATATGAGTGTCAAGTTGTTTAGAATGTAAAGTAACTACAAAGCTACTACAGCGACAAAGTCTAGTAGTTTTGAATATTATCATATTATTGAATTCATCCTATTAATGATTTTTTACCATAACCATACCTCCAAAAAGGATCAGTAAAGTACCTACTTACCCACCTACCTCTCTCCTTCCCTCTCTCCTACCCTTCCTCTCTTCCTCCCTCCCTTCCTCTCCCTCCCTCCCTAAAGTAAAAATGACCAAGAAGCTAATTCCCACTAGATCAATCATGTATACGTAAAAAATACTAATACACATGTATAACTAAATACAAATAAGATTTAAAATACATGTAAATAAGACTTAAACATAGCAACCAAATACAGCAGGGTACTGTCTCTGATTAGATAAGATAAAATGAGATGAGATACGATTTGCACCTAATCAATGAAATTATATTTTGTATTGCGTATTACATTTGCTATGGAACAAAACAAGACCCCTGCCCATTTTGCATAATATTTGCACAGCAGGGTGGGATTTGGCCCAACATCCTGTGAGAGTCACGACTCTCCTCCTGTCTCAGTGAATCGGAGTGGGGAAATCCTGTTTGAATTGAACAATGAAGGCCACTGGGTGTCAATAGACATCAATCGAGTTTGTTACAACACATTGAAATTATCTCACCAGGGTCATTGATTCCAGATAACTCGTTCAGCTCTCAGTGACTCTCTTCCTCTTACCATCTCTCTCACTCCTCAATAGTCTCTTCGGATCCTCTCTAATAAGTAAGGCCATCTGTCTTTTTGAATTAGTATGGAAGAGAGCACGGGTGAAATAAAACAAGAAAATAACACCAGCCCCCGGGGACACGTCCACATTAACACGTCAAAATGTCTTTCAGGGAGCAGGGTCCTGTACTCTCACATCACTGCATCTTTGGAATGACGCCACTGATGAGGACTGACAGCGCATGGAAACGCCAATATTTTCCCTCTGTGGTGTTAAGCTCTAGTTGCCGCTGTTTGCACAGCGGGAAGATTAATCGACAGGAAAACTCACATTGAGGTGTTGACGTTAGTGAGGCTTGGGATTCATAATGCACTATTCAATGAGGAATGTCAGACAAATGCCGATTTGTTGATACAGGAATTCCCAAGTGAGGACGCAGCAAACTTTATTCTAATAATCATAACACCGTTCAGGAATGGTTCAAGACACTGCTTGTGTCTTTTTGAATGGTTTGTCTGGCAAATGCACAGTGACATGGCAGGAGTGAATTGACCATGCAAATTTAAAAAATTCAAATAAACAGTGTGCTCTTAAACTGTCAGGCAGATGCACACTGATTTCGCACTAACGCTGCCATTCAAAACGCAAAATCTTATGGGATCAAGAAAAAAATGTGCATCCCTCAACACACAATTAACTATATTCCACGAATACAAACAATTGGAAAAATGGGAACTTATTTTATTGGTCTTGATTTAGGCCAAGCTTTTCTTTTGTGAGCCCACAATGGGATGAATTGGGATGAATTAAGAGCATCATTCTCAGATTTTGATTATCATTTTGTTGTGCTTTTGACTGGCTTACTGGCTTTCAACATACGAGCCGTCACTCCTGGCGCAGCTTTATCACACATGCAAATTTCAGCTGCTGCTGGCACATCATCAACATATTCTGTGAGGAATTTCACAACATGGATGCTTTGCCTTAGCTGAGGTATAAAAGCTCCATCTGCACAGGAGAGACGACCCTGAACAGGGGTCAGGGTTTTCTGGAACTCCACGATAACAGGCTCAACACACACAAACCCACACACTCCCTGACAGATGATAGGCTCACTGTGGGGTTATAGTCTGTGTCATGCGACTGTGAATAACGTCCACATGAAATGATTTGTCCTCATTTTCTTTCCCCGCTCACTGAAATATTGCCTATTTACCCTGAACGAGGAGACAGTGGCATTTCTCACTTGGCTGACATCCACAGGTGACTTTTTGTCGAGGTGTGCATGATAAAACGGTTATGAAGGACAAAAGCCATGCTGAGCACAAAGCTTTCTTGGGAGGTTGGGAGAGATGTGTGAGGTTATATTACCGGTGTGAAGGTCATTGCTTTGAGACGACTAGCAAGTACATCACACACACACATACCTACGTTCAGCACCTCTCCCACGAGATCTGTAAAAATAAAATTACCCATCATCATCTCCAATTGTACCATTCATCAAAAAGCACTCATGGAAGCGTTTATTTAGGTGTTTTCTCTCAGATGCCATTTCCGAAAGGTCAAAAATGGATTTCTGTTTCGTCTTTGGCTCTGTGGACATGCAAGCCTCAGCAGTGATGAGAGCACAAATCCTCACTGCGGCAGAGGGCAAAGAGGGACTCCATTCTTCACCTGAGACACTAAGATGTGCACTTTCAGAGTGGATGTTCACGGAAGCTAAAACCTATACGCCAGCATTTTCAGCTTTTTTTGACACAATTTTACCTTTACTATTTCACAAATGTGGTCTTCATTCGGTCTCCAGCTTGTCACATCTCTAGGTGGTGGTGATAATAGTGGTTCTTGATAAAATTCAGTAGTTTTGGTTAATCACCAAGACTGATGCATTTACATTTCAGATTTTTAAACATTCACTCACCAAACGAGGCAGAGGAATGGTTTGGAGCAGACAGGAAGTGAATGAATACTAAAAAACATTGAATAAATCATTATCAGTACTATTTTATCAACAGAGGCCATGCATATGTTGCCTATGTTGCGCAGGCTGTACATGTTTCAGAACATGATTGACGATATGAACAGATTCTTTTACACTGACTAATGAAAATAGGCCTAATTTGGATGGAATTAGGATAAAAAGAAAAAAAGATGTCTGACTTAGACATTTTGTTTGCAACCAACAATTGCCTGAGGCAGAGACTGTACAGACACATGCTGCACCTGTTTATGTGAGCTGGAAATCCAAACTAAGAACTGCCTACGAAGATAAACAAGATCGGGGGTCCTTCACAATTAAAGCTGTGCTATACCTTTAATCTGATTAATATGTAACATCCATCCATCCATCTTTTGCCGCTTCTCCGGGGCCAGGTTGCAGCGCAAACTGGTTGGGCAAACTACCATGATCCCTCCAGCACTCTGAGGAGAGTGTTGAGCTGGTCCAGTGTTCCATTGTCAGGACGGATGTGAGGTTCGACTATCGGCCAGATGCTCCTCTCCAGTACCCCGGAATAGACTTTCCTGGGGAGGCAGAGGAGTGTGATCCCTCTGTGTCTGGAACACACCCTGTGGTCCCCCTTCCTAAACAGAATGACCACCACCCCGGTCTGCCATTCCAGGGGCACTGTCCTGGACTGCCATGCGATGTTGCAGGCTGTCAGCTCATGTGTAACAGCCTAAGTAATATGTTACATCTAGAGATGTCCGATAATATCGGCCCACCGATATTATCGACCCGATATCAGCATAAAAATGTAATATCGGTATCGGATTTTTTTAAAAACCGATAAAATAAAAACCGATAAAAATACAATAATGCTTGCGTTACACTGAAAAAGTGCCTATGCGCTCCTGAAGCGTTTACCGGCGCACGTATCGGTATCGGCTGTTATCGGTATCTGTGAATTGAGAGTTGGACAATATCAGCATATCGGATATCGGCAAAAAAGCCAATATCGGACATCCCTAGTTACATCTTATCAGGAATCAGGAATCAGGAGTCTTTTATTGTCATTAAAGCAATTGCATTGTGTAATGAAAACAACAACAAGAATTTCTATATATAGAAAAATATAAAGACACGATATTTACATTGTAAATATTGGTGCAAAACATTATATTATTATTTCATTTCAAACCTGGTTTCAAACTAATACTCGATTAGCTCAATCATCAGTCTTGTGGTATGTTACTCCTCTGAATCTATTTTGATGCTGTAGGGCCAATTGTCATTCTTGGTTTCTTGGTTTCATGGAGAAGACGGCGATAAAGCACATCTTGTGAAAATACACGACTAATGGCACTTGAAGGGTTGGACTGCTGCTGCTGTGTGTGCCAATCTCATCTGAGGAAGTACAGTAATTACTTTTCCTATGCAGGTATTGCAAGGCAAAAGAAGAATGTTGCGCCCGCCAGCTATTCGTTTCCCATGATTACCATCACAGTTGAGCTTTCAATGACTCTCTCTCTCTTGCTCCCTCTTTCTCTGCCTCATTTTTCCTCTTCGCAAAGCTTTTGATTCCCGCTACCTGCCATTAGCCTCGATACTTCAGTTGCACCAGTTCAGCCCCGGCTAATAAGCTGTAAGACAGAGTGCTATGTCGACTCTGTTTCCTCCTTTCTTTCCGTTCTTTTGTCGTTCTTTCTTTGTCACAATTGACTGAATTGACTGAAGTTGATTGGCCTGAGTCCATCTCTAGTTGATTGTCATTTTCTGTCACCTTCCCCCAAACATCATTTGCTGGTAGACGTAGAGAATATCTCAATTTAATTCTATATTATTTGCTGTTTTGCCGTAATACTTCTCCCATGGGAGGGCGTTTTTGTGGTTATGCAGTTCACATATTCACTGCGCCAACGTGTTCATTTTTGGGACACCAAAGATTCGTTGGCCACCCTTGAATACATAATCTTGATACTATTTCTTCATCGTTGTCGTTCTATGTTACCTCTGAGCTGTGAACTATCTACAGATTGGTATTACTGCGGTATTCACAGTTGTTAGATCTAGCCGGATTGTACTGCCTCTGAGTCCTTTTATAAAATCTGCCTGGTGTGAAACGCTGAGCAAAATGTTCAGGTTCCAGAGGGTACAGAAAAACAGAAGTGCAGCACAATGTCTATGCGTCATAATCAAAAACAAGAGTGAGGTTTGAATTTTACCTAAGCGTGGGGTTATTTATGCGGCGGCAAGTCTGTGCACAGTGTGCTAATGAAGGAGAGCATTGCTGGCTTTCAGCCACTCCATATGAGCCGGTGTTGCTCCATTTACCTCATACAAGTAGTTGGCCTAGTCAGAAACTTTATGAACATTGTCAGCGTAATTGATTGAAAGCATTACAGTTTTAGAAATGAAATACTTGTTCTTGGAGCTGTTTTAGGTTTTCCACTTTCATTAATCACCACACAGGCCAGCGCGGGTCTCATGTCGGAGGAGCGGCGCTGCAGATGTCCAGATTTCAACTTAATTTATGTCTCAGCATGTTGCCTGAGACAGGAGCCAGGAGCATCACATCAGCAGGGTGGGCAGGGGGTATAAGCTACTGAAGGAAAAGACACACACACACACACACACACACACCTATGTGAAACATGCAACAACAAGCAACGACTCCTGTGAGGTAAACAAGCGTCAGTTGGCACTTGTGTTCCCTCATGTCTGATGTGTGTGTGTTTAACCTTTTGTTGTTGGATGGACCAACAAATGAAGGTGGAATTCCTGTTTCAGTGGTTGACAAAGTCAAAGACGCACTCGTCCCCGATGCATAGTTAGCATGTATTTATGCAAACTATTGTTAGCATGTATGTATGCAAACTATGCACACCATTGAATTGACTTAAATTAAATTAAATTAAATTAAATTAAATTAAATTAAATTAAATTAAATTAAATTAAATTTATGCAGGATTTATTTCACTGAAGAACATTTTGGCCTTCAAGTGAGAGGAATGCGTGGCAGGGAATATTATCAGGCAGTCAAAAATTTGTCTCACTTTCCCGCCAAGGATGTTAACACGGGCCACGGGCCTCATGCTTACGCTTTCGCACAAAATCATGGCGTATGCACGTTTTAATGGCAAGATTCAGATGTTGAAAGACGGAAATGTGTGTGGAAATGTGTATATGCATGTGTGCGACACAAATAGGCAATGCTTGGGAACTATTATAAATGTGCAGCCTGGCCCAAAAAAAGGAAGTTGCCAACAAAAAAAAACCTGTCTTTGAGTACTTTGAGTACAGCACACTGTCACAGTGGCATTGTTTCGATTAGCTTCTGCACCGTCACAAGACCTATTTTCATCCAGCGTGGCACAGATTTTTTGTGGAACTGTGCATGGAGCTGCTGTGTGCAGAGAGTGAAATGAACGGTGCGGGATGCCGAAAGCTATGATGCTTGTACTGTGCTGTATTTTTGTATTTTTCAACTAATGTCTGACACGCACCATTGTATTGTTCTTGATCATTAAACATTTACTTTTTATACCAGAGAGTGTTATTTTTCCCTACAGGGATAATCCAATTTTATGAAAATATGAATAAAATTGATGTAGAAACCTGCAATGCACATATGAAACCGCAATATAGATTTACTATTAACATTTGTAAAACTGGCCTGGTTGGCCTCTTGGGTAACAATTGTATTTGCTTTATCAATGTTCCCTCTAATTTTTCCTGTGTCTGAGCAAACGCAAACGCTGAGTCGGTCATTCCAGTATCACATCTGTTACGCGGCTTATTAAAAGTAGATTTTGAATACCTTGAAGATGCACCTTCGACCCATCCTCAGGGAAGAACCCCGGGTCATGGGTCCATGCGTCTCCACCCTCCACCCACAGACACCTCGAGGCTTTTTCAGCAGCAGATGTTTCTTGTGGCTCTTCTCTCTGGCAACCTTCTGATGCCAAGAATCGTGAGTGCCCGATGCACAGATTGCCCAAGAAAGCCCCTGCTGCCCACCTGCACTGGCTCACAGCGGACCTTCCGTCCACTCTCTCTGCATGCCTCAACCAGCTCAAGGTGTTTGGTGATCCTCCGCTCATGGGCCTCCGCTATCCGCTCTTCCCAGGGGACTGTGAGTTCCACCAGCACAACTTGCTTTGTGGAGTCAGATCTTACAACCAGGTCTGGCCTCAGCGGTGTCCTTGCTATGTGCTCTAGAAACTTAGGCTGCCTCCCGACGTCCACATGCAATTACCAGTCACGGGCTATGGTTCGCCGTGTGGTTGGGGCCTTCCATCCAGCCTGCAGTTTCTCCCTGCCCTGACGAAGGATATATTGCCTAGCCATGAGCTGATGTATGCTGTATTCCAGGGCAGATGGTGTCTGCTACTGCCTTCAGGACCTGGTCCTGGTGCGACATGTACCTCCCTCCTCTTAGGGCTTTAGGGCAGCACCTCAGAATGTGCTCAAGGGAACCACATGCCACGCACAGCAGACATGCTGAAGTCTCGGCCAGCCCCAAGCTATGAACATTGGATGGACTAGGAAGGACATGATACGTTGACTGGATTGGGGACTTCAGTCTTCCAAAGATCTGTTCAGGTGATCCTCCGATCAGATGCATAGTCCCGGCCACTGTCTTGTTTCAGCGTTCCTCCTCCATCTTTGCACAGATCTCTGACTGCACCATCTGGCATCTCTCTCATCCCTGGACTTTCTCGTGGTGTGATCTTGTATGCCTACTAAGCCCAGCTTGTCCAACTGCCACAGAACCAACTAAGACGCCATGCCTCCTGCGCTTGCCACTTCCTCCCACTTCTGACAGTGATGCCTGCGGATGACACTCTGTTGTCAGATGAGTCTCTACTAAGCAGCACCTCCCTGCATCTGGTGACTTTAAACTCCTGGCTCAGGCTGATGAGGGGAAGTTGTAGCTTGTTGTGTGCCGATACAGGGCAATGCTGCTTAGGCTCCTCGGCAAGCCCGGCCACCTTGACAGACAATACCTGATGTTGCGTTAAATCAGTAGTCTCGGCAGGATACCATGTTGGTATATTCATGCCTTGAATTTCCTTGGGTAGCCTGACTTGTCCACTGCTGATAGCCAGGGGCCTCGTACTCAAAAAGGATGTATACCCCAAAAAAAGAAAAGGAAGAACGTACTTTTTCTTGGCAACGTTCGGACGTTGAAAGATCAGAATGTGCTTGGAAAAGTGCGATCCTTCCTCTTGTCATGGCTGGACTACGTCCTTTTCTTTGGTTGTTTCCCCTTTGGTGACATTAAGGACGATGCTGGGGAGCTGTTATAAAAGCGCAAAATCATTCAATTGATAAAGTACCTACCGACCTACCCACCTAACTACCTACTTTCCCCGTGTTGCGTTTTCTGTATCTAACATGACTCACCGCACTTTGGGCTTTATGCTAACCTTCAAAACAGATACACATACACACATACGTACAATTGGCTGTACGTTATTGGCTGTGTAAGTTAATACGGGGGTACTGTGTTAAGTCGTCTTGTGTTAATTTCATTCACAGTTCAAGTTGGATTCTATTTCCTACACTCCATCGCTTGGCGGTGTGCAACGATAGCAGAAGCAGTGCACACCCACATCAGCCAGCAACATCTTTCCTAGGCTATTCGTGGGCTACACTGATGGTACTGGGACTCCATCCAAGTTGAAGCGATGCTTGTCCTTCATTCTCCCATTTCTTCAAACCGGAGACCTGTACTTGGCTGGCTTGAACATCATTCTCGCCCACATGATGCTTCTTTCCATTCCACGGGGGAGCCATCAGCACCCTGTCACTGATTTTGTTGTGATGGTCGGATCGTTTGTGAGGGCTCGGAGGTTGGGGAATGCTGGAGTTTGGAGTCACCAGCATTCAGAAACGCTTTCAAAACCATGTGGTAGCAACAATCCCTTTAATAATGCATCTGTAGCAAAGACCTCCTGCTTGGGGCCTAACGCCCACAGACCAGCTAAGCAGAATGAACAAGTCGTTTGTTCCTCCAGGCCACCAGGCAGCAATGTTTAACAGGGATGCACTTGCAGCGCAGATTATTTGTGCATGGATTGAATGAAATCCCATCCTGTTCAAAAAAATGAATTTATCGAATAATGGTTCTTTTATTGCTCCAATTAAGTTTGGGAAGGCAGTGATGGCGTGAAGTTCTTGTTTGATTTCGGCTTGTTGGTCATGTCTCTATGGGAATTGGGTGTAAGTTAGTGCTGGAAAAATTATTGCCCTCAACACTGCCAACATGATCCTGCTCAGGATGACGCAGCTGCAAAGTGCCTCATACACAGGCTGGATCTGCAATGGGATGACTTTGGTGCTGTCCTAGAGGTGAATCTGAGACCGAAACTGCTGTGTAAGTCCTGTACGAGTTCAGTGATCTTCTTTGGAATGAAAGAAATTTAATTCTGAAATATTCTTTCATTCTGGAAAGCACGACATAAAAGCAGTTATTTTCATTGCAATAATTTTAATCTCAATCAAATAATAATCTTGATTCATGATTAAATTCACTGTAAAAGACAAAAACTCGTGTTCATGACCTGTGTAGTATGTTAATGCATTCGAAGTAGAAACATTTATTTCAATCATGGCAAAGGATGAATTGCCAACCGAAGCGAGCAAACTAAAATAGTGGTCCCCAACCTTCATTGCGCCACGGACCGGTTTCATATCAGAGGATATTTTAACGAACCGGCCTAGTGGTGTGGATAATTGGCGGAAGTGATGTAGGCGGTTGCTGTTGCCGAGGTTCCCCTGGCACGAGATGTGTTTGATCCTCCCACTGAAAAGTGTTGCAGCACGGCAGAATTTGCTTGTTCTCATGGAAAATGATCCTTGTTGTTAACAGTGCAGTTGTGGAGAGTTTGGAGGGAAACAAAGTGCCGGCTCACAGGTTAAAGAAACCCTCCGTCGCTGTTTCAATGTGTGTGTATATATCCGGGCGGCTTCAGACTGCTGAACGCGCTAGCTTGGCAAGCTATCAGCCACCTGGTTCCACAACGAGGTTCGGGACAAAAGGCCGATATGAAGTAACATATGTGAGCGAGGCAAGCACATGACATACGTCAATGGCGAGTCACGGACAGATGTGACGGAGAAAATCCAATCTTATTCCAAACTGAAACATCGTTTAGAATCAGATCATACATAAAACAGAAATATCCGTAAGGAAGTATCCTTTCCCTGCAACCCGGTACCTATTGACCCACAGACTATTGAGTCCACGGCGCGGGGGATGGGGACCACTGAACTAAAATATCCGACTTTGAAAAGACAACAAGCATTTTCATTATGAAGCTCTGGCTTATATTATGCATATGAATTTGTATGTCAGTGTGTGACACACCAGTGTGAAAGTAATGTCTTGAGATTCAGAATAATGGGATTCAAAACACCCAATGAAACACCAAAAAAAAAAGAAATAAATTGGGATAGACAGAAACTCAGATTAATTGCAATTTCAAAGATATTCGTTTGACAGCAATCCCACATAATTTCGAAAACATTTAAACCTAATGAGGTGCTGAGACCAACCAACATGTTTTGGAATTTCGATCCTGTCCGATGAACACTGAGGCAAAAATAGCCAACGGCGTATGCAAAGTAATGTGCAGAGGATGAAATTGGATGCTTTAGTTGCCACTCCATCCAATTCACACAAGATGCATTGGCAATCAAAGTCCAAACAGAGTAAGCAGGCCTCCCCCCACCTCCCCACATGCCTCCCTCCGCACCACGACCCTTCGCACAGCATCAATCTTGATTTGCCGCAGATGTGTCCTCTACTTTCTCAACTGTTCCCCGACTAGACCTGTTTGATTGAGTGCATATTGTGGTGGCCATTACTGGGCAAGGCGGATTTGCTTCTAGCGCTCGCCTCTAAATGGTTTCTGAAGTACGCTGATTCAATTCCCAGTGGCCCCACACCTCGCTGAGCGTGCAGCAGAGGGGTGAAAACCAACAAGAGATTTATTTTCACCTGCAGCTTTGTGTAAAAAAAACAACACACAGCGGAGAAGTGAATTCACACTATCTTGTACTGTATACGTGTTGATGAAATGAAATACAAAACAAGGTACAGAAAGCGCAAGAGCGAAGGTGTGAATAAATACAGAATTCACACCATGAACTACTTCCTTATGCTACGTTTTTGATAATTAATACTATTGTTTGCGGGTAGCAAGCAAATGCCTTCAAACGTGTTTGACAGGGCGATAGTGCTGACAAACTGCGCCAACAGTATTATGCAGTCGCATGCAACACATTAGCATAGACATTTTGAAATCAAGTCCTGTGGAGCTGCAGCGACCTGTTTCTAAACAACTCCTCGTTTATCACAATGTCACCTGACGAGGTGTGACCTTACTTTGACGTCAGCGTTTGAGTCATGCAATTTATTTACAAATATTTATTCATTTATCCTTTGCCCTTATTTTTTCATCCTATCCTTTGACGCACCTGCTGCATGACTCGGTGTGAGATCCGAAGACGTCACGAGCAAAGGAAGACAAACCATGATAAACATTTCAACATGAAAGGTGGACACCAAGTGACAAAAGTGATGAACAGAAGGGAGCAAGACAGAGAGAGAGAGAGGGAGACAGAGAGAGAGAGAGAGAGAGTTAATTCTTCGGACTCGATACCTCAGCATGTTCTCACTTCCAGATTCTCTCTGTCCTCACCACCCTGGCCCGGGATCCCACAGTCACAACCCAATGTGCCAGCTAGCACAAATTCGGCAGCTTTGCTTTGCTTGCTTAACCACCCCCACCCCACCCCACGCGCACGCATACACACACACACACACACACATACAAACACACACAAACAAATACATGAAATAACTGCACTGCTGCTGATGTGCTTTGCGATGATAAGCAGTCAGGATGATTCAGGTTGATGACTGTGCCACCGCGCTGAACTCTCAGTCGCCATGTGTCATTATCGCCTCGCCCCTGATGCAAGACGGAGACAAACAATTAATCTGTCCCCGCTGGTGACACGGGGCATAACAGGTCTGCTGTGGGTAGAGGATGTATCATTTTCGTCAGAGCCGAGCGCATCCAGTTGAGCACAATATGCTACTGAAGGTTACAGATCAGAGTTCCCACCCGGAGAGATTGTATTATCCTTTTTGAATTCAGTTTGGGATAAAGTGGAAATAACAATATCAAAAATACCTGATATTTTCTGCACAAGAGGCGACTTAATCAACATGTTTTGATCGGATATACCTGTGTGCAATGAGTGAAATGGGGGAACAGTTCTAGGAATGGCTGTTACCAGGACAACGGCATGGTAGCAACAGTATGGTATATACTGTATGTGGGACTGATTCGAAGCAGCTGTCCAACTGGCTGAGGTACTAGTGCACTCAACGACACACACACAACACACACACACATGCGCACACAGGTGGAAGAAATCAGAGCGAAGCCAAACACTTGCAAGCAATGTTGAAATGTGTGGAATTCTCAGTCCCAACTAAGTAATTTCAGTTTAGGTGTGACAAAAATGCAAGTCATTGTAAACAAGCATTTATATAAATTGGACAGAGCAGACTGTTATCATTATTCCAGATTCTCAAATTGCAAAAAAAACACATAATAATAAACAAACACAGCAGTTTAAAAAAAGTCAGTCAAATGAAAAAGCACCTTGAGATAATTTCTCAAAAATCCAACCCCTTGCACACACACACAACGATTTTGGCCTCAGTAGGATGGAGCCTTTGCCTCACTCGCTTCCTGTAATTGGTTTGGACCGATGCTGCCTCCTGGAGTTGAAGTTGCAGACTCGGTGTGTCTGCATTTGTTGTGTTTTTGCCCTAACATTGTCTGGGTTGACCCTGGTTCACTGTGGACATTAAGCCTGTAACGGTGCACTGTATTCGTACCGAACCGTACCGAAAAGACCTTCGGTACGGTACAGTGCTGTACCGAACGAATACATTCCGTTTATTTGTTTTTATATGCAGCAATCACAGACCTAGAGACGTGCTGCGCCTGTTCGGTAACTGTCACATGTGGCTACTTAATATTCATTATTTAGTAAGAAACTCTTTCCTGATTCGTGCTCTTGTGACCATGTGGAGGTGACGTCGCACGGCGAACCAATCAGTCGAGCCTTTCCTGCACTCTTCAAAACAGTATTGCGAGGTCCACGCGTCTGTTGTAAAATTAACTATCTGATTTAATTTGGACATTATGGCTGAAGCTAGCGCCCAACCGGAGCTAGAAAATCCTCCCCTGCCGTTAAGATCACCCGTTTGGGAGCACTTTGGTTTCCCAGTGAAAACCTGCGACGGAAAAAAACAAGTG
>OMPJ01020757.1:0-35776 GCA_900312935.1 Carapus acus
TCAACAATATTTTCACTCAGCCGCGAGTTGTCGACCGGAGGGGGCACGTGACTCCTTTGATCGCGGCACACCGAACGACTTCTCGCGGCACACCGTTTGAAAAACACTGTCCTAAACTAACAGAGAAGTCTTACCGTGTGGCTGCAGCTATAAACACATCCCAGTCAGTTGTTCCAAAACAGTCCTGCACGCTGGTGCACAGCAACTTCACAGCTTCTGGTGCACCATCGTTAAACCTGTCTGATGACAGGGTTTGACTGTTTGAGACCTTGCCTGTAGGCTGGATTCAGAACAAGGAGATGTGATCTGAATCTCCTAAAGGGGTACGGGGTATGCCCTGGAGCACACCACGTATGTTGCTGTAAATGTGGTCTAAGGCATTTTGAATTTGCAGTTTTATTAGGAGTGTACAATCTGTCAATTGCACTTGTTGAAATCGCCAGCCACAATAAAAACAGCGTTGGGGCGTGCTTCTTCTAGTGCGCTGGTGAGGTTGTGGAGTTTACTGAGTAGAGCAGTAGAGGCTCCAGATCTGGTGTGCGGTAAAAGGTGCGACATTTCAGCAGTAGAGGCTCCAGATCTGGTGTGCGGTAAAAGGTACGACATTTCAGCAGTAGAGGCTCCAGATCTGGTGTGCGGTGTTTGTATATGGTCTGTACATCTTTACACCACAAGTTGTAGACATACACGGACACACCTCCCCCTGTTGTCTTACCAGAGGCTGTCATTCAGTTCCCCCGGTGCAGTGAGTGAGTCTCCAGCTGAACGGCAGAGGCTGGGACGTTCTCTAGAAAACAGGTTTCGGAAAAGAGAATAGCACAACACTCTCTTTTCTCCCTCTGTGATGTTATCTTGGCTTGTGGTTAGTCCAGTGTGTTCTCTGGGGATGTTCGCGACCAGGGTTAGGGGAGTAGTGGTCTCCTCAGATGAGCCCTAAGCCAGGCATGGAGTTTGCCTCTTTTGCCACGCTGGCAATGCCGTCTCCTCAGCGCTTTCCGCGGGTCTGCGTCCTCCTGTGGGAATGATGTCTCGTGGTCCTCCTGGGCGTGACGATAATGATTGTTGCCATGATTGTTACCGTGTGACCGGATAACTTGTAATTACGGCATAGTGTATCCCATAATGTCCGCACAGTGCAGATCAATATCCAAAAGTTCCTGTCTGCTGTATGTCAGCAGTGCATGACAGGTGAAGATGGTGACAATAGAGGAAAAAACATTGAAAAAAATTTGATACAAATTATGTTTTAAAAAAATGCGGCATCCAGGTGCGGAGCGGGCAAACATATCTCCCTCGGGGGGCACCATGTTTATCCCTTAGATGGCATCAATTGTCAATTGTCTGTAATCAATTGTCTGAGCACAATATTTTCTTGGTTCTCATTTTTTTACTACTCTTTTTCCTTTGTTCTTACAGCTAATTCTGCCAAAATGGGCCTGGTTGAGACAAAACTGGCCATCATTCCAGGGGCAGGTAAGGCGCTTTCTTTGATCCTCCTTGGGTTCAGTGTGTCCACTTGAGAATAGTATCAAAAATCAATCCCTAACTTCCTGATTTGATTACAACAAACGTGTTATTCCTTGCCACTACAAGCCCACCGGTACAGAGCAAAAACACTTTTTAAAACATTATGATAAGCAGAACTTTGCAAAAAATGACTGGATCTGCACAGGGAAAAATCTGTTCTGTCAAGATCTGGCCAAAGTGCCCCCTATTAAGTTTAATGTTCCTTTTTCCATCCTGATTTTTTCAGATATTTGTCCAACTGAATGCATTCATCACCTGTTATACATCTCTTGAAATGTAGCATTTCAGCAGACACTTACAAGTAATGGTTATCAACATGGCGTTTTAACTACTGAGCAATCTGTCTCTCTGTGTTACTGTCTCTCATATACAGTAGTCCCATTTCAGGGTGATAATCCCACATTTCTCTCTCATTCTAATCTGTCTGATGTACATCAAAGTGTCCACCACTTAGCTTTTCCTCAGTAGTAATGCCAAGGATCTCTACACCTGAGCATCCCTACACCTATATCTGCTATACCTAGTATCTCTGTCCCTCTCTCCCTCTGTCTCTCTCTCCCTCCCTCCCTCTCTCTTCCAACCCAACCAGTCAAGGCAGTTGGCCACCCATCCACACCGTGGCCTCCTAGAGGTTTATTCCCTTTTATGGAAGTTTTTCCTCTTCACTGTTGCTGATGGGGGATTCGCTGGGTCACTGTGTGTCCATCCCATAGACCTCAGCTGTTTACATGTTGTGGAGCACTACCTGCTCCATTTTGTAAAGCGCCTTGAGATAACTTCTGTTACGATTTGGCGCTATTTTTATTACCATGACTTGACTTGATTCAGTCGCAAAATGCCCTCAGTAGCCTGCTCGCCTTTAACGCATAGACACCCCTCGATCTACATTCAGCACAACAAATTTTACGAGTCACAAGAAATCTTCATCGCTCTGAGCAACAGCTACTGGGTTGTAACATGAAAGTGGTTTCTTGAATGAAACCATAGCAAAACACTGAGGTACAACTTGAGTGCCATGGCTCATAATTTTACATTGTCCACTGCAGGTGGCACACAGCGTCTGCCCAGGGTCATTGGAGTTTCTCTTGCAAAAGAGCTCATTTTTGCTGCACGCGTCGTGGATGGAACAGAGGCCTGCCGCCTTGGCCTTGTCAGTCATTCTGTTGAACAGAATAACAGTGGAGATGCTGCCTATCAACGGGCCCTGGAGCTTGCCCGTGAAATCAACCCTCAGGTGAGAAAACGCTATGCAAGCTGGTATATCATTACTGCACTATACCATACCTAGACAGGTTTATGTAATGTAGATATTGCTGCTTCTAAGCTTCTCTAAGATACACCAAGATAAATTCAGTATGTCATATGAATAAATTCATACGTACATAAAAGAAAAAAAATCAAAACCCATTTGGACATGGTTTGTAACACTGCTGTTTATGAAAGAGTGAAAGGACTCAACAATTGTGCATCCAATTCTAAAAATAGACAGGAAAAGAAACTGTGAGTGTTTCTCCATGCGGTGTCATTGGGGTTCGGGAGGGCATGCACAGGTCTGTGAGCAGTTTTCTGTGAGTCGAGGGTTTGCACGCTCAAGTCCTCAATGGTCTTTATCATAACACACACATCTCTTGCAGGCCATTTAAAATTTCAACAACTTCCAGTTGAATAGTCTGGTATAGGTAATGTATTAATGTATGACATCAAAACGCAGAGTCATGTATGAAGCTATGCTTTACATTTTATATGTACAGGGTCCAATTGCTGTTAGGATGGCAAAGCTTGCAATCAACCAGGGGATGGAGGTATGAGATGCTCCCTACATACAAGAAGATTTGAAAAGTACACTACTAATACAGTGACTGAATACTGTTCAAGCTACAAGAACTTTGTTAGTCACATACTCATACAAGATGTCAATGTCCCAAATCAGCTTTGCCACACAGCACATGATGGTCTGTGTTGTTGCTCTGTGCGGACGAAAGTAGTTTACATTGGCTTATGTCATTAACTGTAATGATAACTCGGAGTCAAAGTTTTTATAATGGCATCAGCAAGCAGGAAGCAATGAATATCACTGGAGTTATGCTACGTGACTGAATTGCCTTATGTTAGCCATTAATGCTCTCATACTGAGATGTGAAGTAAAACAGAATAATGCAAGGAGTCAGTCCCATGTGCACAGTTACTCATGTCGGAGGAAAATGGAGACCTTTGACCCATATGTTCCAATCATATTTTTCATGGGAAAAAGTATGCTTAAGACTGTAATAAGAGAGAGTAGTCCTCCCTTTAAGACTTAATCTTCCTCGTTGTCAATGTCTAGTCGGTGTGGTGGTAGTCAGTAACACTCTTATACAAGACATAAAGTTCATTCTGTAATCATTGTGTCATTTATTAGCTTGCTTGTAGTTTGTCCAGATTCCAAAGTCAGTACAGTCGGAAGAGTGACACTAATCCTTGTTCGGTCCCCTCTTTTTCAGGTTGATTTATCTACTGGTCTGGCCATTGAAGAGGCATGCTATGCCCAGGTGATCATCAAATATGCTCAGGGGCTCTCACCATATACATTGTAATGTTGTCATTACATCTTTGAAAATGTCTAACATATTTCAGCTATTTGACAATAAAAGTGTTTGGAAAGATACAGCTTAGCTGGGAATTTTAACATCTTGATTTGGCTCAAACATAACATGGAATGAACTGGTTACTGAATGTCTTGCCTTGCTGTCTTAGGTGATACCCACTAAAGACAGATTGGAAGGTCTTGCTGCGTTCAAGGAGAAACGGCGTCCTCAGTTCAAAGGGGAATGAGTTCCATTTTGCTGCTAAGTCCTTTAGCCTTCCTGTCTCTGCTTCCACCAAATTTAGGAGTGCATGGGTTCCAGTCATCACAGAACTGCACAGGATGCTCAGAGCCTGCACATGCTCAGGGTTGAGCACTCTTGTGATTGCTGTTCGTTTCAGGCTAAAATCAATTGCCATTTCTGACTGCACCAGTTTCCATGTTGGTGAATCATCATGTTAAGTTGGCATTGACCATGGCATTACTGTACTGTAAACTCGATTTTTGCAATCTCTTATCATCATGGAATAGATACAGTGATTCCTACTCTTTTCTGTTTGGCATACTATAGTGACTCTAACACCCTGGATGATTGAAACAATCTCTTGAATTAAATAACCCCTGCTAATTTAATGAAGTTGTGCTGCACAAGACCATTCTCAATGATACAAGGATAATTGTTTTTTAGAATGATGCAAATATTTCATTGTGCTCACAGAACTGTGATATTGCATGAAATGATGGGAGTTGAGTGTTTTCTCTCACTTGTGTAACCAGCAGATTTAAGATTAAAGGAGCACTAAGGATCATTGTTTCTTTTTACTCCCTAAAAGCATTGCACTGTTACACTGAGTTACATCGAGGATCTTAAGCAATAAAATCTGACATTTAGAGTAAATTATCTCAAGGTTGTCCAGAAATCGTTTAAACGATAATGCAGCATATTTTTTTTTATTCTGTCCGAGGTTCATACATGAGAGAAATCTGATAACTCTAACCCTAACCCTAACCCTACTCTATTGGAACTTTGGGAGCTTAAAAATTGGTCTTACAGAAGATCACTGTTAATGTAAAGAGAAAGTTAGTTTATATTTCTTCTTAGCTCTGTTTCTTTTTTATCCTTTGAGCAGTTAGGGATTTAAATTTCCAAGATCAGTGGATAATTGGATCAGTGATGTACCTGCCTACCTACCTAAAAGGTCATAGGTAAGAGGCTTTGGACTGAGGATTTTCACAGAGGGCCACATCAGCATAACAGTTTCCCTCAAACGGCCAGATGTAAATAGCAATTATAAAGGAGTTAAACATACAAACACAAACATAAATGTGATTGAGTGTAAAACTATTAATTGAGAAATATTTGATATTGATTATTCATCACTTATTCAACCCACAAATGCCACATTTTTAATTGCATAGATGTAAAAATATCGTAGGTGTTAGCGACGGTATTCTGTTGCATATCCTTGTATTCATTAGGTCAAGAAACATAAATTAATCAGCTATCATCAGTTATTACACGGCTCTTTTGAATGTTCGGTTCTGATTGGCCGTTATTGGTCACGTGAGTGGTCATTAGTTTCGTTTATGACACGGCTTGTGTGAATACTCGGTTCTGATCGGCCATTATTGTTCACGTGAGCGGTCATTATGTGTGTATAATGACCGCTCAACTATTAATAATGAATCACTCCGAAAATCGAAGACTCGAAGAGTTGAACCTGCTGTATTCATATCAATCCGCGCCAAAGCATTTAGTTCCACTCTGGATTGTTTACGTAGTGTTGCCTGCGTCACGCTTCGTCACGGAACAAACATGAGCAATTTAAAGATTCTTTTCGGCATATTTGGGAAGTATGAAACTTTCGATGCGTGGGTAAGTATGATACGTGTACTTCAAGCTGCGGCTACAAACACGTCGGCAGGAGTGACAGAAGCGCTAATGTAAAAGTTCCCAAAGATGTCCCATATGCCTTGTCCAACTCTACCTTCACTGGAAATATTGAGTTTTATGTCAATACTGACTCTTGAGTAGGTCAATGAGTCCTTGTTTTATCCGTTCAAATGATTGAAAGACAGCAGAGTACCTATAGCCGTTACGGCACTATTTTCTAGCGCAGGCGAAAGTATCGTAGCTTACACTATTGAAAAATGAAAGCAGCCTTGTTATGAACTATTTCTGACAACTGTATTATTCATTAATGTTTTAAGCCGTGTAATAAGCGCAATAATTTCCTTGTCATCTCCGACGCGTACATTATCCTGTACTTCACAGTACATTCACATGTTACATCAACTAGCTAGTGCCCTCACCTGATCCACGCTGGTGTCTCTGACTTAATAACAAACTTACTTTTTAAGAATGTATCTGACACAGGAACACACCTGCTGTCACTTTGATCGTGACATAATCCAAATGCATTTTGAGAGATGTTTGTTGGTCAATACACTTTGAAATGAAGGATTGACTTAAACTGGAAGAGTCACTGAAGCACCTCAGAGGTCACATAAAATGACGCAGTGGGCTGCATGTCGCCCCAGGGCCTTGAGTTTGTTAGCAATCATGCACTTACCACAGCAATCTACCAGATTTCCTCCCCCCTCTTGAGAGAACAAAGACTTACTCCTGGATTGTTGTCAGTATTGTCACCATTAGTATTTTTGCAGCTACATAAAAGTACAGCAAGCTTACTTACTGATGAAACAGCAACATGTTCAGAGTGTTAACCCATCATAGTCAAGTCTCCCTTTAGGTTTCTATTGCACATGGACCACTTTTTGTCATCTCCTGCAATTAGGCTTTAACAGATAGATAGAAGCCAGGGAGCCACCCAAATGTGCACATTACATCACTGTCCCCATCTTTTGCTTGAGAACTGTGTCTTTCATGATGCTGCTCTTTTCAGTGGTTAGTTAGTTTTGTGCCAGATACTCAAGACAAGTTCACATGAAAAATTTGAAATTTCCTTCTCAGATGATCCATCCTATATTGCTCTAAAAACCCATCTGTCCGTACCCCCTGCTCAACTTGTTAAACTGACATTGTATTGTGTATATCAACATTGACAGATTTGCCCCCCTCCCCAAACTTTACTGACCAACGCATCAAAACAGGAAGCCAAACAGTCAAACTAACTGTCAGAGACTAAGTGAACAACAAAGAGGCAAAACAGGAAAGGCTGATAAAATTCAAGAGAAGGTGACACATAAAGGTCCAACTGAGCCACGGCTGTTTCCCCTTTACTTTCTTTTCATGTGGTGCTCAGAGGAGTAAGTCATGAGGCGCCAAGCCATTTGCTCTCCCCACCACTGATATGGCATCATTACAGTCAGGTTAGATCAAGGGTCACCAATCTTTTTGAAGCTGAGGGCTACTTGATGGGTACTGAGTCATACGGAGGGCCACCAGTTTGATACACTCTTCTGAAATAACAAATTTGCTCAATTTTCCTTAAGTTACACATTATTATGATAATGATTACTGATTCTCATCCATGTGAGGACACATTTCATTACATACACATCACATAAATGATTTCTCATGATAATTCTCACAACAATGACAACAAGGTGGGAAACAGATCAAGATTCAGCACTTTATTTCTATTAATCTCAGGAAATGTTACATTTTCAGATGATCACTTGCATACTACATTCAACAGGAAAAATGTCCCATTTCCAATAGCCACTGACTAACCTTTTTACCAAACCTGAACCATTTTCAAAAAGTTTCAAAAAGTATCAATTACGTAATGTGAAAGAAAATCAACTTACATATTTTAAGTAAATCTTGTCACATTTTGAACTAATGACCAAATCTGCAGCATTTTCAGATAGTATCTACTGTAGATAAATACCAACAACAACGCAGCACTGCTGCAGTCCACAGACTTGTTGCACTGGATGCTAAACCACCTACACCCAGATCCCGGTTCAGCAGATCGGACAAGCTATCAAACATAGCTGACACCTGTCTAGCCATTGTAGATCCCTCCAGGAGGACGGCAGACAGTGGAGATTAGACCGGTTCGTTTTTTCTCGTTTTGTAGTGCAGTGCTAGCAACTGTTATCATTTCTATTTTGGCAACTTCTCCATCTGAAAACGCACCCCTCTTCTTGATCAGAAAATGTGTATCTCTAAACGAGGCTTCGGTCGCTTTTTGTGACCTTTTCACCAGCCTTGTGAACAAAAGATTGTCGCCTATCCAAAGCTGCGTTTAGCTCACATCCTTTTTCTGCACGAAATGCAGTCACCACAGCCACCCTGCAGGTGGGACATGTTTCGAGAGCGTCTTTTAGTCCTATGCAAATTCTTTTTTCACAGGGAAGAAAATACTTAAATTGCAATAAGTTAAATTCTACGTTTCACTCACAATTTCCTCCAGTAGTCAGTCAGTACAAGTACAGAAGCCTCTGGGCTCAATCTCCTTTCCCCGACACCAACAGTAGTGAGGTCAGTTCTCAAAGTCTGAACCCCAAGCTACCCTCTCCCTGAACCTTTTATACAAAGCTATTACACAAATGGTAATCATTTCGTCAGGGGTTTGTAGTCCTCATTCTTTTAAAGTTCTCAGTTCCTCTGTCATCCTTTGTATCTAAAGGATCAGCGGACTACTTTTCTTCATGGTAATCAGGCCGTCTGGTGTCCCCTGCAGCACATCCTAGGACATCCTACCTAGACTTCCTTTAGCCTTTAATAAATCATTCGGAAGTGTAATGAATTCAAAGGGGGCAAACTCACTTGATTGTATACTGCCAATTGTCTTCATTGTCTCTACTCCAACATTATCAACCTTGTAAATCGAAAACGTGTATTCCTCACAACACGCAGATTTCCTTTGCAGTTGTAAAAAAGAACTCCTCCTTCCATTCCATTCTTTCTTTTTTCTGCCATGTTTTTGTGGTAAGAAACTCTGCAGGCGCCTCATCAGAAATCAGGAATTTTTTTTGGGCATTACGGCAATGGAATTGTGCAATGAAACTAAGGTGCTGAATTCCAGTGCAAAGGATTAGAATGAGGGGAAAAAAGAAATGAGAAAAGATCTATATACAGAAGAGATATATACAGACAATATATACACTAATGGACAATATATACAGTAAAATAGTTTGTGGTCATGTGGTCATTGTGGGTGACCTGGCGCCTGCGGGCACGGTGTTGGTGACCCCTCGGTTAGATGAATGGAGCTGGTGTAAGTGACGGGTGACTTACACAGCTTCAAAGGAAGTCCACACACATATGCACCTACACATTCACAGAGGAAAGAACCAATGGATGATTATAATAATAAGAAGTACACACAGGCTAACACAGTTTAAGCTTACCACTCGCATTACTGAGTAGACACTAAACTCTTAATTCAATCAATGGCAGTTGCAACCATATTAACATTTTTTGTGCAAAATGGAGAAAAATGTCCATGCAAACACAATCAACCACACGTCCACAAAGTCGGATAATGTACAGATTTCTTGCATATTTAATGATTCCATCCACAAACCAGTCATCAGCCTATTGTGTTACACTCTGCTAATGTAAGATATCGGATAGTTCGACAGTTGAGGATAAAGGTTGGTACAGAGGATGAAAGGGTGCGTACATGTCTCCATAGTTGCTCGTGTGCCATCTCCTGGGCCCTCGGCCTGCGGTCGCCTATTTGCTGCCCTGTGGCTTTGCGCTATCGCAGCGTTCAGTCTGACATCCACGCTGTGGCTGGCCTCCTTCCGGCAGATGTCCCAGAGCCAAGCCGAGGGGAGTCCCACCACAAGTAATGGTTGCGCAAAGAGAGAGGCGCCCCGAAACTGCAGGTCCAACGAGTCTGATGGCAGACATCTAAGGTGTAACTGTCACCCAGTTGGTCAACCCATTCTGAGGGATACCCAGCTTCCTCCCACAGTATTTACAACGGCTCTGTCTCAACGTTAACTGACCATCTGCAGGTGTTGAGTACCAAGGTCCAAGGTCAAATTCTATTGAGTGATCTCAGCTACATCCTATCCTAAAAAAAGGAAATGTCACTGTTGGTAATACGCACCACTTTTCAACAAAAGATAATGTTGAAAATGTGGCACAATGTGTTATACAGTGAAGCACTACATCTAGACTTTGAAAATAAAATGAAAATAAATGTCTTGAGGACTAGACATTGTAAGTAACCAGGTAATGTCACTTGTGTGTCACAACTGTTTCTTCACCAACAGATGCACTCTCATTACAAGTAGTGATACCACATCATTTGCAGTGACTTTTTCCTGGTATTCCTCCCTTGGGAATCGAAAAGTACAGTGGAACCCCAAGATACAAAGCCCCATCATACATAAAGATCATTTTACGAAACGTCATTTGAAGAATTTTCCGACTCACAATATGACAAATGACTCACGAAGCGAAACGAAATGAGATCGCAGTCAACAAAAATTGTAAAATTAGCACACCGCTGCACTTGTGTTCGACTGCATACTCCATGATGCGGCATTCAAGGCTACACGTAAGTCGTAATTTTCCAGTTAAAAGTGGACAGGCTACAGCCAAACCCGTGAACTCACGACTTTGAAGTTGATTGTACTAAAGTACTCCAACTTCCACGTTCGACGTCACGCAGGGTATTTTTTGTACTCAGAAATGATGAATCAACAGCAGACGGTGGTGTCAGGAGCGGTTTGAAGTCGTGACTAGTGAATCTCACACTCGAAAGTTACCGATTACGAGTAGCCTCGAACGCGGCACAAGATCCTGCTCTCCCATTGGTTATCTCCTCTGATGCCAGTCACCTCCATAAGACCCTGCTCTGCTATTGGTCTGCATCTCTCGCACTGTGTACCTGCCGGCATCATCCGGCCAGATAGTTTTGACGCGCTAATATCCACTTTATTTTCAGGTATTAAAGGTTTAATTTTCCATATTTCCATATTTACAGGTATTAAAGGTTTATTCGACCATATATCATTCTAGTTTTACAGTTATTATTAAATTTAAAGTGGGGTTTTTTTTCCTTGGCATGAATTAGCTATTTTACATATAAAACATGTCTCAAAATACAAAAGAATCATTACACGAAAGCTACTCCGGAACGGATTAATTTCATAACCTGAGGTATCACTGTATTAGATTTAATGAGTTAGTGAAGCCGTTGTGATGTGACAAGGGGTTTCCCTGTACAGAATGTGCAGAGGCCTGTGAATATCTGTTCATTTATAGATATTTTTATGTGAATGATATGTAAATGATAAGAACATGCATCAAATAATCAAATTGTTGAGCTTGTGGCAGTGCTCGGTGCATTAACAGGCGGTCGGTTATGTTCTGCATGTTATTCTATCTTTGTTCAGCATGCATGCTGAACAGGGTGTGGGGGTATTAATACCAAGGATGTAAATCTGAAATGCGCTACCATGTAAAGGCAGAAATAAGTACTTTGATATCAAATACGGTAGACAATAGAGGTGAAGGTCCTTTATGAGAGGAGAATAACAGTAACACTGAGGGGAGAGGTTTATGAGATGGTGGTGAGATCTGCCATGATGTTTGGTTTAGAAACAGTGGCTCTGTCTAAGAGACAGACGGCTGGCCTGGAGGTGGCAGAGATGAGGATGCTGCAATTCTCTATGGAGGCATCCAGGTAAGGCAGGATTAGAAACGAGACCATTAACTGAACAACCATGGGGGAGTGTTTTGGGGAGTAGGTCCAGAGGCAAGATTGAGATGGTTTGGTCATTTGCAGAGGAGAAACCGTGGTTTGGACAGAGGATTTTGGAGATGGGGCTACCAGGCAGTAAAAAAGGAAGACCACAGAGAGGGTTCATCAGTGCAGTGAAGGGAGACATGACGACGGAGGGTGTATCTGTTGGGGATACAAGGGATAGAATCAGGAATCTTTTCTGTCATTACAACAATGCACATTGTGTTACAAAACTAAGTGTGGGTTCTGGTGTAAGTAAAAGGGTATAGGAGTAAAATCAGAAGAATGGACATATTGTTGAGGAGAGCAGCTGAAAGAAGAAAAGATTGTTTCATTTGAGTCACCCAACAATGTCTTTACCTTAACTTTGTGGGGGGTCCCACTGTCAACAGCAATGGTCGTGCGGTGTCATTGTTATTTGTAAATTCTCAAGATGTAATAATAACATAAATTTGCATCCTCTCAGCTTCATATTGTGCAGTTGCTTCTCTGCCATGCAACTGGAATCAATTCCTCTGTAAGTGGTGGTCTGACATTGGTATGAAAACAGGCCAGAGCAGTGTTTCCCAACCATACAAGTGTGCACTGAGAAGTCATGCTGTGTGCCGCAGTACATATTACCCACCCTCACCCCCACTGCCCCTCCCTCCCCCACAGACAACTCATGGCTGAATGCACAAAGACAGAGAAAATGTTCTGAAAGGAGGCTGGACGGAAATCTCCTTTAATATCCATTCACTCATTTTATGGTGCAACAACAATTTTTTGAACAATGACAATTTAAGAAGCACTGACATCATAGTTTTTTCATTGGTCAAGCTTTTCATATGACAAGCACATTGCAAATATTGTCACCAAGTCTGAGAGCCTGAGGTGAGGTGGGTTCACATGATGAATACATCTGATGAGGTTCTGAAAACATCAAGCCCCGAACGACAGTACCTGTTTCAACAGTCCAAAAGATATCAATGATCCATCCCTGATTGAGTGAAACCCTCTCACAAAACAAAACCAAAATTGTCTCTCCAAATGATCCTGACATTTTTGTTACTGATACCCTTCATGACACAAGTTAGAAGAAAATGTGCAGTAATACAAATGAATCATTTTGTAAGTTATAATATTTCTGCCTGTCTTGGTAAGTATTGTGACCACAGCATTTCATTCATCATCACCAACAGTTTTATAGTTTGCATAGTCTCTCAACATCCTCATGAACATTTATTGTGCAATGTCGTAGTAGTACTCCCTCAGTCTGGGCTCAACAACAGCAAATGGGGGTCTGTCGTCCATCCTGTGGACCAAAACAAAATGAGTGGTCAGTCACAGACTCACCTATTTCATTTCACACAGACTTGCAGAGTTGAACACCGGCCACTAACTTGTACGTCCAGCATAGCCTCATCAGGTCATACATCTCGATTGGACAGCTCAGGGGAGCCTGCATACGCTGTCCGTCTTCAATCATCAGCGTGACATCATTTCCTTTCATTCCCTAAAAGAGCAGTGATGCGGTTATAGAGCAAGGCAAAGATGATGTGAAGCTTTTTCAGACAAGGCTGCTGAAAACAATTGTCAGAACACACAGCCACTGCAACCTGGTATTATTTGATGTCAGTGTATTTCTTTTTTTTCCTCACCTCTAAAAACAAAATGGATGGTTTTCCTTTAACATACTATAAGTTGCCTACTTAACCATGATACATTACATGTGTGATTCATACCTTATATGGCTTCTGCCCATAGGAGAAGGCTTCCCACATCAGTACTCCAAAGCTCCACACGTCACTTTTTGATGAGAATTTGAAGTAGTATATACACTCAGGAGCGTACCACTTCACAGGCCACTTACCATGACCCTTAGCCTGGATGAAACGGTGCAGACGTTTACTTGTTTCACATTCATTCTACATATTCTAGAATCTAAACATCTTCAAGCCATCACCTTGTAATAATTTTCATCATCAGCGAGTGCTTTGGAGAGGCCAAAGTCACTGATCTTTGCATAATGCTGCGTGACAAGCAGCACATTCCTGGCCGCAAGGTCCCTGTGGACAAAGTTATGCTCCTCCAAGTATTTCATTCCCATGGAGACTTGGTGGACAAGCTCTGTGATGTTTTTGAGGCTGGTTTGTCTGCAAGGGAAACAGTTTTGGATTACCAGACACCCTCATGTGCATAAATGGAGGCACTTCTTATTCTGTCAATATTGATGGGTACCATTTTTTTGTTTTCTTCTTTGTATTAACCTGGAGTTGCAGTACCAGATCTATCCACTAGATCAGTGTTTTTCAACCAGCTGCGCCGCTGACAAAGTAGCCACCCCCATCCCGTCGACAACTCTTGGCCGATCGCGGACAATCAGTCGCTTGCAGCGTGGTTGGGAAACACTGCACTAGATTATCACCCACTCCATTATTATACACAATCAATTATGTGTTGGTTTATATATTGATACACAGTTAGGCCAATTTGTGACACCTTAAACCACCATTTCATGGATACAGAGCACATTTGAGGCAAAGCATTAAGGTGGCATGGAATGTTTTGTTTGGAGATGTTAATTGAAAGCTGTATTTCCATGGGGATAAATGTTGTGAATTGATCCAGGAGCACATACTTGTTCTTTTGCAAGAACTTGTTGAGTGGGCCCAAATCTGCCAGCTCCATGACCAGCATAAGGTTTTCGGCCTCACAGATACCAATCATGCGGACGATATAAGGATTATCAAGCTGCTGCATGACGCAAGCTTCCCTCATCATTTCCTCATGCATTCCTGGATTGTTATCATTGTTCTTCAGGATCTTAACTGCTACTAGCTTCTCCGTCCTGATGAAAAGACAAGTATATTTTCATATGTGCGGTTACATGAACAAAATTTGTCATTCCTTTCATTCAACAATAGCTTTCATACACAAAACTAAATCGGTGTGATCCGTACTTCACGTTACTTCATTTTGCTATTTCCACATTTCATTACCCTGCTACAACTTTGACAAAGTTGTTCCACTGAATAAATTACTCAATTTGGAGAACCCAAGGGCTTATTATGTGTGATTTTTGTAAGACAGACAAAACCTACTTCCTCATCTTGTAGGTACCCCTCAGGACAGTGCCAAAGTTTCCAGAACCCAGCTCTCCATCCTCCAATATGAGATGACAGCGTTCCACGACTGAACTCTTAAGTTCATCTGGGTCTGCGTAGGGACTCTCATACACCCCTGTGTCCATCGGCATGGACCCTGATGGGGAAAATAAACATGTTTGTGGGTAAAGGTGTGTGAAAGGCAAAGTTGCCGGGTTCCAGTTAAATCTGTGTGAGAAAATGTTGTAAGCATATACATATACAGTAGCTATATATTGTCCCGTAAGAACATTGTCTATAACAAAGTTTACCTGGAGAGCCTTACGACTTAGTGATGACATATACACATTACTACTTTCGTTAGAATGAGAGTGATTCACACATTGGTAGATGTGCAGATTTGTGCGCCGTAACACCAATAACAGTATGAGGCCTGGTTGCAGCTCACATTTGAGAATGCCTTTGGCAGTTTTGAATGAAGATGACATCAGACAACAGCAGGGTTTGTGGGGTATAAAATAAGGTGTCTACTGAGTCCTCACAAACTCAAAAAAGTGGTTGTCATAACACTTCTTTACAACAGTGTTTTTCAACCCCCTCCATCCGACGGACAACTTATAGGGTGTGTCGTGGAACTCTTTACACTGTCAAAATGTGCCGCAGCTGAGAAAAGGTTGGGTAACACTGCTCTACAAAATGTGAAATGTTAAGGTAGCTTTGGGTAGGCTGCACCACAAAACGTAACAAACCCATCTTTAGCTGCATCACCACATGCAGGCCTATCGCGTCAACAGAGGCAAGGTAGGCAATTGTCTGGGGCCCCAAGCTGGCAGGGGGGCCCAGAGACTGGTCATGAATAAAATGCTCCTACAAACTGTGTGAGCTCCCCTTTAATATCTGTTTCGGTTGATGCAGTACAATGCAATATCAGAATCCTCCTCAAGGAGGCCCCTCTCACTAATTGTTGGCAGCCAGCCAAGTTGGTGGTTACTACAGCCAGCAAATTACAAAAGTTTGCAGTTCACAATGAGGCAAAGTTTTCTATCAGGCAGCCAGAAAGGAGGAAGAGACAAGAAGGGGGGAATAGAAAAAACAAGATAACGGTAAGTCATAAATTACACTGGATAAAATAGGAGTCTGGTACAAATGGTGAAATTTAGCAGCAAGTGGGCTAGCAACAAACTATACAAGTAATGTTTACATTAGCTACTAGCCTGACGGTCGATGCTCACAACGAACAAAAACAGTTTGTGCCCATAATTGCCACACACTTTAATGTTTATTGACAGCATAAGAAAGATGCAGATCTGTTGCAGAATCACTGTTTATCGTGTTTGAGGACATCACATCGCAGAGGCATTGCATTAGGTTTTGATGAAAGAGGCAGCTTCTCTGCAATGCCACCATGATAACATCTACCAAATGGGGGGTAGTAAAACCCTACAATGACTTGGAGCTCGGTGCATCATAAAAGTAAATTACAACACTCAATGTTTAGAAGTGGCCTATTCATGCAGGCCAGTTGTTACTGGTAACTGTCTTTAAAGCACCTGCTTTGTCTGTCTAATTCTCAAAAAGCAAAATGCTTACATGCCATGTTAAGCACAAGTGTAACTCAAACTTACTTAAGTATAAGTAGGTCTGTGTACTAAACATATAAAATTAGCTTGTGATGTTTTTAAGCATTGGTAGTGAATCTAACTGAGATCAGAATGTAAAATTCTTCTCCTCACCGACGCGGTGCTCAATAATCAGGCACCATCATATGTTAAAGAGCTGATTCATCTCTCCAAACTTTTCCAGACCACGTAGCCACCTGTCCATTTGGCATGGTTAATTACATCTACAGTGAAAACCTGCTGGATTTGTACAGAAATTGAAGCGTTGCTCAGCGTCTACTCCTGAGGCTCCCTGTGACAGTGGCGTCAGGTGAGAGGAGCTTTTCAGTTCTGAAGCGGATTAAAACTTATATGAGGTCCACCATTGGCAGAGACAGGCTCACAGGACTGGCACTCACTTCAATGGAACGTGATGTTCGCCGATCTTTGGACATGGAGGATAGTGTGGTTGCCTTTGCCTTTGCTGAAGCCAAGGCGTGCAAACTACAGTTTTAGTTAATGTGCACAGGATGATTTGATTTGAAATGTCAACATTTCGCTTTTGTGATGACTGTCCTCCAAAGCATCCAGGCCCCTCTCCTGATCCACATGCTGAGTTTATATGTATACATATCTACATACAGTTAATATAAGCTAAATTCAATGGTAACCTTGTCACTATTACTGAGTTCTGCTGTGCATCTGTATACTTCTCTCTCTCTCTCTTTTAACACAACTGATCAAGGTCGATGGCTGCCCACCTGCAGCCTGGTCTGCCCAAGGTTTCTTCCAAATAAAGGGAGGATTTTCCTTGCCTCTGTCACCTGGTCTTTGCTAATGGAGGAAATGTGTTTGGTCTCTGTCTATAACTTTATCTTTTTTATAGTTTCAACTGTTTTTTTTATAGTGTCCATGTCCATATCCATCATCTTGCCTGGTACCCCCAAATTCCTTGAAACTGCCTGACGACATGTATGTGAGACACACACATACACTATGTAACATTTTTACATATTATTGTTGTACGTATTATTGTTGTTATGTTATTGATTGATTCAACATTTTCTGTTATACCTCCTCTGATGTGTTGAGTTATATTGTATGCTGTGGTGCATAAAGTGAGTTGGTTTGGGACATGAGAAGGAAAATGTGGTGGAGAGAATGAGAGGACAGTGATGGCAGACCCTTCCTCTCTGTCCTTGCCACACAGACCTGACGCAGCCCAGAATCAATTTTGGTCACAGATTTACCCAGCCACTTGCTTGTCAAAGCTCTCAAGGGAGGCTTGTTCACTTCATTAGCAATCATGATGCAAAACACTACAGCAATTCAGACAAACTCCACTACTTTGTCTGCTCTGACATGTAGATACAATTAGGACACCTCACATCGTACCTGCGTTGGACTCTCGCTGGTTTCCCACTCTAGTGGCATAAGCATTAAGATTGTCATCAATGCCGTGATGAGAGCTCTGGCTCTGCAGATAGTGTAGGAGACAATCAAAGCATTAGTTGAGGAAAAGGAGAATGACACAGCACCTATATTTGCACAAGGAGGCTGTGCTGAAAAGATAAGAGAGTCACACATTGGGATTTACTTCCATAAACAGATGACCTCAAAATAACTTTGCTATTACACTGTATTACAGTATAAAAACAATATTCTAGCCCAGGGGTTATACATTTACTGCAATTGGGAATGCCAAGGTTCTCCAAACCCTGATTGCATTAGTTGCTACTCTTGCATTGGTTGCTACTCTTACATTTCCTATGCACTGTTCACATTCCAAGACTGAGTATCGGTTTTCATAGTAATACAGTAATCCAGTAAATGTGAGTATCAGTTTTCATCGTAATCCAGTAAATGTGAGTAAAATCAACATGATTAACAAAAATAAACAAATTGATTGAACAACAATTTTGCCAGGAATTCAACCAGCTGTTATCTGTGAACACCTCCCACAGTTAACTGCTGTCGCACAACTGCACTGTCTTGCAATGAACTGTGTTCAAAAATCATTGTAATACATCATGTCTGTGAGGGTGATCATTGTATGATTTGTAAGAAAAAGGTTAGAATGTCAGCAATCTAGATTCACATCAGGGGCGGAAGTTGCCGAGGGGGGGAGGGGGATGGTCCTGGGCCACAACTCACAGACGAACATGAAAGATAGGTACACGCACTTGCCCACTTCGCAGGGTGTGTCGAGAAATTTTGACGAACACTACTTAATTTGCCCCGCCCCTGGCCAAAAGCACTGATATGTTCCGCCACTGACTCACATGCATTTAAAGAAAGGGCATGAAATCATTGTTGAAAAATATCCAAAAGTAGCTATAACTACTTCATAGAACTTTGATGTCATGGTAAAACTGAGGCGCACTTGAACTCGCACACTCGAATTTTCCATTCTTGAATTTCCCAATTTGATTGAATACCATTTGTATTCAAATTCAATGTTTCACTTTTAAAAAAGGTTCATTCTCAAGCCTTTAGAACCAGGAAATCACGATGAAACAGTTCTGCTTTGTGCAGGGTAGAAGAGGCTGAACTAGTAACCAAAACAGCCAAGTGCCTTAATGATTTTTTTGTTATTCAAAAAAGTGTTGATGGTTTAGGAGCCCCAGTTCTTAGAAATCTTCACGCACTGAAGATTATTGTGTCACATAATCTGCTTGATGTGAGCGGTGGCCCATCAATCAAAAACAGAGGAAAAGACACTATAGCCAATGACATCAATTTGGAAAGTGCCAGCACAAACATGTTGGTATGTCAAGCCCTGCAGGCTTTGTCAGAATAAGCTTACGGGAATCAGTAACTGAATGTCTTCAGTTCTCAGTTACTAAAGAATTTTGACTGATGACCATTTTTTTTATATTGAAACATTTGTGTTATCCCTGTCTGCAAAGCCTTCTGTTTCATTTGGTAATTTTTGAATGATGGAAGAGGGCGGTGACAGCGTTGAGGGTGCAGGAAGTCTTTGACAGCTGTTGGTACTTATGGCAGCAGGCCACATTGGGCGTGTTAGAGTTGGCTAGTGCACTGTAGTGTTACCACTCTGGAGGCTGGAGGTGTGTTAGTGCACCTTTTTTCTGCCAGGTATGGGTAAAGGGTAGTTTTTGAGTCTGGTGAGAAATCCACCTGCTGTATTCTAGAAACCACAATATCAGAGAGGTTAGCGGGTGTGGGCCTGCCATGAGATGGATATGCATGTCAGCATCACAGTAAATACAGGGAAAGGGTAAGATGAGAGTTCAAATACAGTGTGAGCACAGAGTTGCCACTTGTACCTCAGTTAGAGGAATTTGAGAAATAATTGGCATGCATTCATAATAGTGCATTCATTACCTTGTCGTTTCATGCAAGAGCCACACACACCAGAGGACACACACAAACAACTTGACAACCTGCATTTCAAGTCACACATCAAGAACAAACAAGTGGCCTAGACCCTGTCGATAATGCTTTTAATGGGCAGGAGCAAAAAAGGTATTACCACAAGACGTATTCAGTAACAATGCAATAAAATTATTACAGTACTTTATTATCTATTTTTAGTCTAGGCTCTCACAACTGAAAAATTCTAATGACAAACATACAAAATGAGAGAAAGGGAGACATGGTGAATACTTACCAAAGCCGATGACAGCCCAGGATGGTTCAATGGTAGTAACGGCCTACCTGGAAGTGATGAATGTCTCTGTTACATGCAGACCTGATTGCAGTGCACTTTATGTACACAAATATTTCTCATATTTCCATTTAGTACGACAAACAGTATAGGAATCTGCATTTCTGCCTGCACTGACATACAATCAGAATCATCAACCAGTGAAAAATGTATTGCATTTCAATCCGTGTACCATTTTCATTTTTGAATAAAAATGAAAGAAGGAAAAACCATTTAATTTTTGGTTTTGCCGTTTTGGAATCAAAAACGAGAAAATGAAAACCATCTCTGTTTTTTGTTGTCTCATTTTTGAATCAAAAAGGAGAAAATCAAAAATCGAAAATATGCCTGTTTTTTTCATTTTGCATTATTATGCTTTTGGCATTTATTATTTCGTTGGTCTGGTTTTCGTGACCCAGAACGTTGGTGATGAGCGATAGCTTGCTAGCATTCATGCTTGCTAGCCACCACAATTGATCACTGTAGGCACATTTTTGATTTTTGTTTTTTTATTTTATCCTTTTTGATTCCAAAACGAGAAAACGAAAATCAGAAATGGTTTTCGTTTTCTCATTTTTCACTCCAAAACGGAAAAATGAATAACGTAATGGTTTTCCAAAAACTGAACGAGTCGTACATGGATTCATGTCAAATGCGACTGATCTCAGTTATAATAGGATTTGTTCCATATTTGTTTTGTAAACTGTTGCTGAATCAAAAAGTTAGACAAGTGCTGGCATCTCATCATATAATGCAGTTATTGAGTGAAAGATGACAGAAAAGAATTGTTAAGAATATGAATTGTACACACTCATTGTACACATGCCACATGTTCTTCTCAGTCTCTCTGCCTGTTGTCTTTATGATATATTTCTAAATGGGTTGTCTAACTAAAAAGTTATTTAAAGAAGTGATAGATGTTTTCGTTTTCAGTTTAGAAATGTAAGATTGTGTTTCAAGCCTAGATTAATTTGCCTATGCAGTACATGTTGCGCTGATGTGAGCTGTAAGAGGAAACAAGGACGACAAATCTGTGTGTTAAACATAGTCACCGGTCTCCCCTGTAGGACGAGGGCAGGGCTCAGTGAGCACTCTCAGCAGGCCGTCTGGTTTGTAGGAGTAGTGCTCCACCAGCTGTGAGCATAAAAATAAATCAGACCCAGTAACAAAATAAGGCAGGGAGGATATTTTTGTTGGATGCTATGTACGGATACATATGGACCCATTCTAATGATGCATCTCAAACAATTAAGAATGTTACAATGAGTGTAAAAATTGAGTTGTTTAAGTCACACACACATGCTATATCTTTATCATCATGTAATCAATGTGAAAAAAACAATGAAAAATACCTCTCAAATTTCCCATGTGAACACATTAGGAAGCTGCCTGACTTAACTGGCTTTTCCACAGTTCATTCTTCTGGATGACAATATCTATGTAATAAGTGATATGACTTGAATTGTTAACCTGCCACAGGGTGTCAAATTTCTTGCCGTCTGGGATTGAGAGCTTGTCGGAACTGTCCCTGTCAATACGATAATGCATGACTTGTCCTTCGTGCAGTAAACACAGGGCGTAGGAACCATTCACATCCCTCTGCCGAATTCTGTATTAAGGCAGGCATGAACATTAAAGGAATGAGGAATGAGACAAATACAAGGTTTTAAAAACAACTGTGCATGAATTGTTTCATTTTTCGAAAAAAATTGTACAAATTAATTCAGTTTGAGAAATAAAGGTGGTTGAAAGATTGGCCTTTATCCATGAAAATGACATTCAGCCACCGTTTCACCAGTGGTTATCATTTTTATATTCAGCAAGACAAATGCTAAATTTGAAGGAAGGACATAAAAAGAGAAGGAATAGAATATATTAACTCCCAGTCAGTACGGTGAACTCTTGTTTAACTCTTGCTCCCTGTGGGGGAAAATCACAATTTTACACTCAAATACTTTGGACAACACGCACATGCACAAGTAGAGTACAATGTGCAATGACAAAAAGATTCTAGAGGTAAGGGGCTGCACACATCGAGTTGCACCGCCAGTGCAGTGTGCAGGTGGGATTGAGTGCCTTGCTCAAGGGCGCTTCCGTTGTGCTCCAGCGGTGGATTGGAATCTTTCCAACCACCAGTTCAGTCTCACATGGACTTGAACCACCCAGCAGTCCAAATAGTGTCCTTCTTAAACTGAGACACAACCAGATACAACATTTTAAATAACAAAGTTATTTATGTCGTTTTATTTGAGGATGACATTTTAGTTAAGATTATTGAGTGGTTCTTGGTTCCACTGCTTCTCCTCTGAACACATGTAAAGATAGTAGCATTGCTGTAGCAGCAACATGACATCCAACACGACGTTGTCTGTTCTCAGCATGCTCAGAATGTCTCTGTGGAAAAGCAGTTTCCTTTCAGACACATTATGATGAAAAGAGGCATCAGATTCACATCTGTATGGTCTCGCTCACATTCTTCCTCTTGTTTGGCTATTTCAGGAAGTCCTTTGCAAACTGTCACAGCGGAAACCACAGCATGTTCCTCTGTGCATCTGCAGCTGAGACCACTGCTGTTCAGCTGAAGCGTCAGAGAGTATACTTCTGCTCATTTCAAATGTTCAAAATAGTTCTTACCTCATTTGTGACCGTAACGCCTCAGGACTTAAATCATGCACTTAACAGCATAGATTATTCGTTATCACAAAACTAGTTTTACAACCTCAAAACAGCTACATACTCACAGAAACTTTCCATTTGAGTGGGAGCCATGTTGCAGCCTTGGCTCCGACTCTTCTCTGGTGATGTCCCCGTGGAACCAGGGCATTTTCTCATGAGCAGTTGTGGCTATCAGCTTCTCCAGCTGGGGTCTCTGACTGATGATGGCCTGTTCCAAAGCTGCACCCTGCACACCAGGACAATCTCTCAGCTACTCTCCAATTATTTATTACTCATTTGCATATATCTTGCATAAAATCATTCTTTTATGCATGAACACATGACGTGCGAATTTGTTCAAGACGAATATATCCCGAGGTTGGATCAGAGTTGCGAGATCCACAGATTCTACTCCCTCTGGTACAATACACATTATATGACGACAACGGACAACATTCCCATTTCACACACAACACCAGTGACGTGCGATGAGGTTCATGGCTGATGAGGCACTTGACTTCTTTACTATCAGACTTACAAAGATATGAACCTTACAGAGCATCTTATTCCCCTTTTAATTGACAGCAGTAAACAGGTTATGTTTTTAAAAAAATGAATAGTGCAAATCACTGGATAATATAACCATTTAATCAATCTTTTATTCTACTTTGCTTTTTCTTTTCATGATGACAGATGAGGCACAGCCTCTCTTGCCTCTCCTGACCGTTTGTCACTGCAGTATACACACTGTCCACAGTTCCTGCTGCCATTGGGGGTCACATAAAATATTTTCTACCTATCGTGGCAAAAATTTAAATAACAACCTCCTCTTTGCTGACCAACTCACCTCTAAGTTCCAGGTCTGCATTACATATTCCCGAATCAGTTTTTCCTTGAGGTCCTCAAACGGCCCCACTTTTGGCTGCATGTTTCTGGGCCTGTTGCAGGGTTTCTTTAGAAGACATACCAGGCCATCCAGCTCCTGAGAGTGATAATCAATCACACTTGTGGGGTCCTTGTGATTTTTTCCACCAGCGATAGCAAAGGAGTCATTGGGCTGCCTCTCGATGGTGTAGTGGTAGCAGCGGCCTGAGAAAGCCACAGACAATGCGTAGCCCCCTAGGTAGTTTCGACTCTGCCTCAGAAGGTACGAGCCATTGACCATTCCTGCGTGCTGCAGGTAGTGCTCTGCATCCTCTCTGGTTATGTTCCCATAGAAAAATGGCAACAGATTGACCCTGTCAGCCATTATGGTGGATGGTGGCCGATTACAGATAGGGAATGTGGCAGGAGGTTGAAATGGCTGTTACCTACAAAACAACAATAAGAACCAAATGACCTACTTAGTCAATGGCCTGTGGGTCACTGTGGCAGGTCTTTTGAAAGGATCGAACTGCTGATTTTCAGGATTGACAGATAGCCAAATTCAAAATAGGCATTATCTTTACATGATATTTTAGTCAATATTGATAGAGACAATATGAAAAAGGTCATCTTGACTGAAGCTAAGATAGTATTGCTCCTCGACATTTTCAGTGGTGGAGACTTTAAACAAAAATCATTGAAATGTTTCTCAATTAATGTTTTCACCAAGAAATTTATGTTTATGTACGGTATATGCCCGTCTTGATATATTTATGGTTGCAAATACAATGTATGTGCTGACAATTTGTAGAATATATTGTGTGTGCATACAGTAAGCAATATAAATAATACACACAGAAAATAATGTGAACAATAATGTTACCAAATTGTTGCATTCAAATCTTTTATGGCATTGGTTATCATGTCTAAATGGAAAAAGCTCACCAGTGCAAAACAGCCTTAATCCCTATCGTGTTAAGTGTTATTTAAGTGAATTTGACAGTTTCCACTCATATGTGTATACACTAAAAAGGCAAATGTGATTCTAGGGACCCGAAATTGACACATGGTTTAGAAGACCCACTACTAAAAACACAAAAAAGACAAATTGTCTCATCTAAGAATCTATCACTCCTGTCTTAGGACAATGGAACATTCATACACAGAAATTTGCGATAATGCGGCTGTAATTGCAAGTCTGTACACTGACGTACTACTCTGTGAACCCCTGACGTGGCAATAACCACTCGTGCCAGTGTCAAAGTGGCAGCGATGCCACCGTATTGTCTCTGTAAGTGTAACATAGTATGGTGAATACATCTGGCAGTTCTGTGATGCAGAGCGTAAACAAACCATCTGTTCTTGAAGCAGAAATGAGGAGAGAGAATTTGCTTGATCACACACTTGCGGCTGCATGACTGTGACGTTCCATTGTCCAAATATACAATGATGAAGTTTTACCTGAGATCTGCTCTGCATGCAGTTCTCAAGACATGTGCCACACTGAAAATTTAATTTCCATTGCCAGGGTGGATGACTCCACTTTCTGCATCTTTCTGCATTTTTTCACATGCATCTGGCCTCTCCATGTTTCACCTCAAGTCACAGCTCAAATTCCACGGTTGTCCAAGGGTGAAAATATCTGAAATTTTTGCTCCGGAAGACCTGCTTCACATAGTCACATACACAAACCAAATATACCTACTGTATAGTATGTGGCAGCTGCACGGCTGAGTTCCCTATGGAATCCTCTGTGCACATGCCATGCGTGAAAACTGTCGTAGCTTGTAATAGTTGTTGATGTGTGTGTTTGGTGCCCTAATTTGAAGACAATTGAAAACATTCTGGTGAGGAATATTGAAAGGCTTTTACAAAAAGAAACATATTTCATGCCATTTTAGATATCACATCACAAGGAAACTCTGAGGTTTTGAATAGGGAAAAACAGGGACTCAATATTAATCCAACCAATCAAATTAACTCTGCAACTTTTGAAATGAACCATTGTATTTTTTGTTAATGTTCACAATTACAGGACATTACTGATTGGTCCAGGATGAGGATTACGGATCAGAAGTGATAATGTACTGATGCAAAATACTCTCATGTCTAAAGAATTGTTGCAATACCTGTTACTGAAAACACTACTCCCACACACTGAACGAGTACACTATATGTGACAGCTTCAAATTCATGATATTTCTATGTCAGTATTTATGTTCAGAACTTTTTTTATCAGACACAATTCCATTGTATTTTCTGGTATTCTGTTTTTTACTAATAACAAACACACACACAAACCAAGTTACCAATCACAACTTCTGAATTCAAATGGGCCTATCACCAAACATTTGTTAGCTTCAAATGTTCAATTCCTCAGTCTGTATTGTGAAAATGCTATACTGTGCTGTGACAACGTCCTAAATGAAAGGAAAAGATGGGATTCGCAGGATACATCAGTATGCCTAGTGGTGACATTGACCTCTCGGACACATAAATCTTTTTGTGACATTAAAACCAGACCATGAACCTAATTAGCAGTATTCTTACTAATATCACAGCTAAGATTGACAAAAAATCCCATAGATTTTGAAACCATGTAGAGGAGCTGAATGAAGAATAATGAAAGAGAAATTGAAGGCGACCCTAAGGTGACCTACTGTATGCAGGACAAGTACTGCCTCGGAGTGAGAATCCGTCTTTAGCGCCGTCGACAGCCCCTGGACATTTCAACAGGGCCTCATCCATCCAACTACATCTGAACAAACCAGAAGTACGCCTCACATGAAGACAGTCACTGACTTACAGGCTGTCACTGAGGTGGTGAGACCTTTATGGCCATGGTGTAATGAAACTCAGTGAGGGGACGTAGCACTGTGGCTTCCTTATTAGGGTAACTTCCTTTGCTGTGTATCGTTGCACATCCGTTTTTCCTCTGAACCACTGACCAGCAGAACCTTTCCTAATAACTGAAATGACGAGGTAACAACTGTGCTGGTCAGTTGCAGCTATGATATGGTCAGATGTGATATGCAATAGTCACTTTATACTGCGATAGTCACTTCATACTGCAGTTTTTGTATAGATTTTTTATACTGCAGTTTTTATTCAGTTTCTTTGATCCTCAGTGTGTTACTGTTGTCATGTGGAGCAGCTAAACGAATTTTCACAGTGACGTTGGAAACAATGTTGCACTGACAGAAAAGGATTCTATTCTGCTCTTTTATTCATGGAAGTTTATTTGTTGATGTTTAAATATATTAGAGCTTTTTGAAAATGATGACTGTCATGAGAGCTATGATTGTGTTTCACGAATCAATAAGAAAAAGTGTTGTTTCAAACGTGTATAATTAATGAGATATGGTTTCATATTAGTTGTAACCTTATTGTTTGTAATCTTTTGTTTCATCTCTGGCCTCTGTATTTTTGTTTCTGTGGCTCTAAAATGTGAAACAAAAGTTTCTCGCTATTTCAAGTGACTTCTGACACTGTGTTTTCTCTAGAAGTCATGTTACATGAAAAATAAATGTTGACCACCTTATGAAGAGCACAGCTCATTTTTAAGCATCATGTGTATCTGGAGCAGTACGTTTACAGGAATAGCCTAAATTCTGGATCCTGATTTCACAAACTGCCGTCTTCTCTCTGACATTAATGTTTAACTTTGCTTTGAATTTTTTCTTTTTTTCAGATACAAATTATTTTCAGACTGAATTGATGTTATGTGTCCTGATTGCGTTTATGATTGAAATTCAGATATACAGATCAAAGATATACTGGGGATGAGTGCAGAGGCAAGGAGAAAATTGCGTAGTCGCATGTATGTGTGTGTGAGAAAGACAGAGAAGAACAGGGACATAATAACATAAGGAAGCAACAGAAGTGAGTGAGTGAGTGAGTGAGTGAGCGTGTATGGTGGACTATGGCGTGGTAGGGTGGTCATGTGTCACTGTCAGTTGTGAACAACAGGAAATGTGAGGGTAAGGTGAGTGTTTATCCTCTTCACTGAAAACCAAAACGCGGCTGGTGTGATGTGCTTATATTTGTCAGAGGGAGAGCAGAAAAGAACATTTTCCTCTGGGTGCCATTTCAAAATGAGTTATAGGTCATTGTAGGTCATATTCAACAGTAATAGAGGTACTTTCCGTCATTGGAACGGACGATACCTTAATCAACCCAAAGGATGCCCTGTACTTCATCGTTATTGTGTCTCATAATTTGGTCGGCAGTGGGCTGCCGAGTAAGGGCAGAGGGAAACTCAGTACATTATCCAAGGAAATCTCGCCACTGCTGTGGGAGGAGCTGTGGTCCACCCAGCAACTTGTTGTTTGAGGACCGTATGACCAACTGTGCCAAGCCATCTCTATTATTACGTGATGCCATATGCTTTGTGCTGTGTCATATGCTTCGCTGTCTCTGTCACCTGATATTTGCTTTTCTCTTGGCGAAGTCGCCCATGCGGATGTATAATTAATAAGCATGTAGAGAGGCAGAAACAAGGTGGAAGTGAAGATGACGTCACTACCGCAGCGCACGGTTCAGCGTGTCGCCAACAGTGCGGCGGAGGTGAGAGAGGTGATGTGGAGTAAGGGCTGTGCAGCGAGTTTGTGAGTTTGCTCAGACACGAGAAAAATTAGCGAGGACATAAGCCATAAGTCACACTACAAATGTTCCTGAATTACATCAAATCACTTTGAGAGACGTAGAAATGTATTTAGGTGGAGGTGAAAGCTTTACTGATTTGACACTATCACTTGTCTGAATTTTCTTTTATCTGACGAGGAATTACATTTATGTACCTAATGAATTTTTGGAAATCACCTACTTCATCCTTCATGATTAACTTAAGTTGCTACCTGCCCCTAAATGACCAACAGAAATGCTGGCCCCCGACGCCCGTACCCTCTGCTTGATGTTAAATTAAGAGACTTGCAGCCATGAAGTAAAAGTCAAACCGCAGATAGGCAAACTATCGAAGTAGTTGTGCAACAATTTGACATTTAAAGAAAAAGAGGTCTCAATCATGAGGTTAGTCTTCTCAGGTTTGTGAGGCTTATGTATAGACGAATGTTTCCATACATACTTTGTTCACTAAGGGGTTGAGCTTTTTGCAGATAAGGCTGTAAGCCATCTGTAGACGGAAGAAAGCCTACATTGTACTTCCTCCCCTGACAATATGACTTAAGGAGATTCCTCTTTTGCCAGCAACCTTAACAATCTTCCCAAATAACTTCTAGACTTTGTCAAATATTGATTTCCTGAGGGGTTGAACCTCCACCAACACCACTGCGTACCGTTGGAATGGAACATGGGCTTTCAGAATTTCGCTATGCCTTTAGGATATCTGACTGACTGTCTAGATGTTACATTACTGCTGCTCTTCAGCAATCATCATTATTAATGATCATAATTGATGCACAACTGATGTGAGCCAGCATTTAAAACTATGCTGGGACACTGTTTGAAATCCACAAACTTCTATGAGTCTACATTGAAGCAAGAGAGCGACCACTTGGGTTTGCAGCTGTTTGCATACAAGCCTGATCCTGCTTCATGTTGCATACACACTAGGGGGGCACCTCAAATGTCATTGATATCGACTTTACAAGTGCATTGGTAGTTGTAGAATAATTGATCTAGAAATGTCACACAACTGAGTCCGTTGTGAATTTCCAGCCATGGGGCAGTGATGGAACACTTTATCTGAGAATTTCCTCTCATTCCAGCCGACGAAAGACACATTAGAACACATTGTTATATTTGAGCATCATTTATCGCTGACCACGATCAATTTACTTACTGTTTTGTAATAATGGCGCCACCTACTGGTAATCTATTTAAAATCAACGGGTAATCCCATCATTTCCAAAAAGTCAGACCGCGCTTCTCGTTGGCCGCCTGTTTTTTCATACCTAAGCGGAAGAACAACGTAACAAATGAGCAGTATTCACGGTCATTAAGGGGTTTATATAATCTTTGTCATATCTAGGGTTTATATAATCTTTGTCATATCTCAACTGCCAGGGTAGCAATTGTAATTAAAGCTGATCAAAATGGCAGAAAATGAAATGACAGTAAAGTAAGGGTGAGGGCCACAAGGAAATATGGAGATGAATCACAACATGCTGAATCTGGAGAGCATGGAACAGACGTTTTGCAAACATCTGTGACAAGGGTAACAAATACTGGCTCAAAGAAAGGATTAATACATGTAAAAGAAAAGAAAAAGAAAATCCTCACAGAAAACACACAGGTGGGACTAAAGCATAGAGGTCGCAGCAAATCTGACAAAGAACAACAGGAAAGGCAAGGCTATGAGTACACATAGAACAGGTACAGGACAGGTTGACCATGACAATGAGCAAAGCCTGTGACAACAGACTGTAGTTTTTTTCTTTTTTTTTTAAAGTTTTTTTTTTCTTTTTTAAACATATGGGGTTCATTGGCACATTTGATACACAGTGAGCTCAAATTCAAAATGTGGCACTTGTTGCACAGCAGACAATACCCGGTGTTGTGTAACATTCCATTGCGTGACTTCAAACAAACTAAGATGTAATGGTAGTTTGTGGATGAATGGCCTCTGTCCATATTCACAACAGTTATACAGATTTAAATGACAAAGCAATTATCTCATTTAACTTATCTGAACACTTTGCAAGCCGCCTCATGTACTGCACCCGAGCACCCGGAAGCTCTAGCAGTACAAGAAGACTGAAATTCCTTCTGAGCCCTCTTGTATGACATATAAACTACCGTGAATGCATCTTCTTCTACATACATTCAGAAAATTAAATTGACATTGTGATAAGTATTTAAGTTTATGCAGGATGTTTATGCTTGTTCAAAAAAGTGTATCAAAAAATCTAAAACAAGAATGGATCAAAAAGAAGAATAATGCGAACACAAGTGGACCACAATACAAGATGACAAACAAAACTGCTTGACTGTTAAGGTTTTGCTGATGTTAATTTCCAGATTATTTTGAGTCAATCTGCTTTTGACAATCCATACATCAGAACACAAATGTACATGTTGCATCAATTGGTAGAAGTATCACTGGCAAGCTCACACTAGGTACAACACAGAATACTTAAAAAAGAAGCAAATTATGGTAAATGAGGGCATGAGTAAATGATATGAAAAGCAAAATGCTATAATACGTATTAATCCAACTCATGTACAATATTTTGATCACCAATCCCCATCAGCAGATGGTCTCAGTCAGCATGGGGCAGTTCCACAATAGGACCTAGATTTCTGGATGGGCATAGATGAGGCACAGGCATCAACACATGGTTCATCTAGGCATCTCACTGGCACCAACAAGGAAGTGTTGCGCAACACTACAGGACACTTCAAGGTATTATGATATTTTGAGATAGGCACGCCAGATTGTCTTAAGCTCCTCCCGAAGAATGATCACTACTGTGCTACATCAGTGATTAGCAACTATCATGTACCGTTGCAAACGTGAAATATACTACTGCTGGGGGAGCCAGCATCATGGTCGGCAGTGGAAATCAGTGAGGTTATGAAATCAGTGAGTGGTATCATGAGCACCTGCAGTCTGGTCTGCAGCAGGCGAGAGTTATAGAATCATAGACTTTAAATGATTCGTATTATATTGTGTAAATGAGAGGAAAGACCACAGACTAAAGTAGAGAATGACGGTATCTTTCGGTGGAAACGACGGCTTGAACGTGACACGTGAAACAAAAAAGTACGGACGCAAGAAAAAAAATCCTGTTTCACTACCGTATGAAAATGTGTGAATCATGTCTGATATGGAAACAATCAGAACTCGCGCGTTGGCTGTTTCACAGTGATACTTAGAGTATCGAATTTATGAAGTCGGCGCGATAATTGAATTCAGACAGGCTGACCGAGTCAACGTGAAAGTAACCATCCGTGACCACCATCCTCGGCACCACGGACGGCTGGCGGCTGCCACCTTCTGCTCAGCGCTCCCGCTGGTTAGTGATGTTTGGTGGCAGGACAGTTGGTGTCAACATTCAAAACATTTGTGCCCTGCACTTTTTCTAACCGATTCAGTGGTCATCATTGTACTCGCTCAACCACTGATAATCATCTGGGTATGTAGATCTATTGCAAATGATTGGAAAAAAAGATGAAGTCATTAAAAATAATGGTTGAAGTGACATTATCGTGATATCATAATGCAAACATACTCACTCTTTACGTAGCCATGTTCTGTGACATGTTGCTGTGATGCTACGGTATAGGAAAATATACGTTGGACGTGGAGAGGCAAATCAGAACTGTGTTCTATCTCAAACGGGCGTCTCATCGTATAAACGGTGGGACATAGACGTCCGATTGAGAATCTTTTCCGACTGGTTGAGCGCCGTGCCGAAGGTTCCTTACCCCCCCAGTGTTGCCGGAAAAGCTCATCCTTCTCCCAGGAACAGTAAACGCGCCAACATCACATCTTTTAACTTTGCAAATGTCACTATAAAATTCAGCATGCACAAAAGAAAGGCCACATATGCATTCTGTTTGATATCAGTATTCTCTCTTGTTTTGAGGTAGTCAAGTCGGAATCAGGAATAATCCGCCAGTCCCCTGGGAGAAGCTTTTAACTTGTCCCTGAGGTCGTTGAGATTCACATCTGAACTCAAACTTCAGAGATTCGCCATTGCTATGAGAACTACTAGCAGTCACAGAGAGAAGTGTGTCTTAGCTTGGAGAGCTAAAATATCTTATAGTAGTTTCATAAGAGGACGATCGTGTGTTGAGTGGGATCATCTGGCACATTTTCCCACGTGTTTCACATGTGCCACTCATATTAGTATTTGTTTAGTGTGTTGAAATAACATTGTTTGATAGGATTTTGATGAAATTATTCTCGGGGTCTTTGCTTGATTTTGCACTTTTTACCTGTAAAATTATTACTCGGATCTTATCCATGCGCCGTGTTGCTGTTTGGGATAGATGCGTGTATGAATGCGTGGACTTTCTTGTATGTGTTTGAAGCGTTTTTTTGTTGATTTTTTTTTTTTTACAACTTGATTCCTCCTGTCTATCTCCTCTTTCTGAGGCTAATTGACGCTTCTGTGTATTTGTTGGACGCCGTTGATGCAGAAGGGAATATTTTTGTGATCTCATAAGCGCAAAGGCATCGAAGAAAAACGGACTTCAGTCATGTTGCTGCTCTGAGAAATGACTTAAAGAGTTGTCAGGATCCTTTCCACATATTAATTGAGACAAAGTCGTTATTTAAAAAACAACAACAACATAGTTTAACATCAATCAAAGCTCTTTCGGTTTTAATTGAATTGGGGATCTTTGCATTTTGTATTTGAATTGTGTCTTTGGATACCTTGGCCGTGTCCGTGCAGATGTAGGAGCGAAAGGAGCCGTTGCCGTCTTGCTCGTTGCGTCACTGTGCGGGGTTTCCTAGTGAAGCCAACTTACGTCGTCATGGCGGAAACCGGTTGTTGGAGTGTACTCTGAAATGTTAGCATTATACCGTCGTGCTTGAACAGGAGCATCGGAGTTTTACTGACGCTGGGAATAAGGAAAGGGGGACTTAGAGATTATTTTTGAAAAGTGAAAAACAAGAAGCCGCGTACCTGTTTCATCGAACTGAGTCGTTCGGGGCTCCTCTCCCAGACTGGGAGAGAGCTAGCAGCTAACGTCAGCAGCTGCTAGCCTAAGAGAAAATAAAAGAAAAGGAATACTCTTTTCAGCCTGTGGATAAAGGTAGGCATTCAATCAAACGTTTCCCGATTGAAAGCTCATCAGTTAATTGTAATCGGCAAAGAAGAGTTACTTACTAGTGCTTGCGAGACAAAGTATGATGTTATTATGGTAAAAGCCGCGAGAAGTCGGCGGTGTATGAAAACAAGATGGAAGAGGGAGAAGTTCGGTCCTATTAGCTTATTCGGTTTTATGGCCTCAGTAATGAATGTTGTACAAGCACAGAGTCTGGGGCGCCCAGTTGGTCGTACAGACATTTGCCTAGAACATCCCCCTCCCTTATTGAATGGGTTGTATATTGTAAGTGGAAACGTCTTTGGGTTTTCGGGCAAAGCTAATGCGAAGTGTCGTCATTTGTTAGCCGAAGTGCTAGCTCCATGCTGCAGCGCTTAATCTACGCAGGGACACTTGTTCAGAGAACGAAGGCTAAAGCTGTTCAGCTCTTGTTTCTTTCTTTTTGTATATGTATCATCGAGTCATCGTTCAACAAACTTGACATGGCTGCATTGTAAAGCTGACGAATCCACATCTTACACTTTAAAAACAGGCTCTAATTTGAGGGCATTTGCAGTTTTTCGTCCTCATCTTATGTTAGTGTTGTGATTTTTCGGTAATGACACAGGCTAATCCCCAGACATGAGGTTTGGAGGAAGCACATTTCTCTCATTGGGTATACCGTACTTATTAAGTAGTTGTGACATTAGAGAGTAATCGTGATTCTGTTAACCTTTGAAATGGTTTTAAAGCACATTACGGAGATTCCTGCGTGATTTGCCGCTGAAGTAGCCACCCCGCCAATAGCCTGCGTCGTAACCCGGGGATAGCTTGATGGGTAGAAGCTTATGTTAAGATTGGATTTCATATTCTAAACGTCAGTTTAAGTCGTTGGCAGCTGTTGATAGAACTATTTTCCATAGCATACTTGTGTGTTTTTGGTAATACATGGTTGGTTTATATTTGAGGACAGGTTTTATTTAGCATTAGGGGGGAAACATGCTGCTAAGGCCTGTCCAGGCCTCTGCAATGAGGGACCTCATTCAATTGCATGATGCTTTAGTTGTTGAACTAGGAAAATCGTCCCCAGTAACTATTGTTTTTATGCCAATGACTAAATCAAAGGGTGCTTGTATTGAGTTGCTGACCAAGATTCAACAATCTCCTACAGGTTTGTCAGCTTTTCAGATGAAATGGTTCAGACTGTTCAACAAACTTGTATCACCTGTTAACTCGGTTTAATTCCTTATCCTAATGAGTCAGCAGGAATCTTTTTATTTAGGTACCCCTTGTCGTTTTCCAAAATTTCTTTTTCCATACATACAAATTTGCTGAAATAAATGTCACCTTTATGCTGTGTCCTCATCCTGTGTCCCTGTAAAGCATTATTTTACTTGTGTACACAAATGTTGGTCTGGTGTGTCCTCATGGTTTTATAACCTGAGGTTTGCTTGTATGAGCTGTCCATCCTGCCTTTTAGGAAAATCAAGTACCACATCCTGTTGGTGACCACAAGTCTTGATCTAGGACCTCAGTATGGCTGGACGAAGTCAGGATGAGAGCGTAAGCAACAGCAGTGGAGAGTCGAGGTAGGATCCCCTTTTGGTTGAAATTTGGACATAATGACCATTTCAATGAAAGTATTAATGCTTTTGACCTTTATCTCAAACCTCGAAATCTCAGTGCATGTGTATTCATGAGGCTGAATGCAAAGTTCACTATCAAAGGAATCTTATTAACAGTAATATACAGTAGACAAATAGCTGAAAGGTTAGTCAGTGCACTCACTCAAAAATAAAGTAAACTTTATTTTTGAGTGAGTGCTGGGCGATTTTGCCTCAAAAAAAAAAATATCCGATTTTTTTAAAGAAAAATTCGATTTTCGATTCGATTTTCGATTTTTTTTTCAATGCACTTAAAAACAACTGCAGACATCTGACATATTGTCAAAGTGCAACTTTATTGCTGTGGTTGTCCTCAGAGTAAAAATGCATATAAACAATCCAAAATTAGAAGTAAATGAGGCTCTGTCATTGAGCAATTTCAAGCTTTTACTCAGGTTTCAGTTTTCAAAAGTGCAACAGCAACTTCACAGTACCTTAAATGATCTGATTAGGAACAGATAACTAAACAAAGATTACTGTTTAAAGAAATCTTAGCATAGTGCAAATAAAACATTAAACGTGTTGCTTAAATGCCTGTGGTAGACATAACCTACTCAAAAGGTAAACAAACGTAAACAAACTTTTATCTTTAACAAATAAAATATGTGCTTATTATATCTCTGACACCTCCTCCAGCTCAGCGCAGATCTTTTGCCGAGTGGCAGTGTACAGGTGAGGCAGCGCTACGCTGGCGAAACACTTGCGACTGGGTATCGTACCTAGCATCTAAAACTTTCAACACGTGATCAAGCC